>VXBR01002375.1:375368-490441 GCA_013400215.1 Cisticola juncidis
TCGTGGGCAACTTCGCCTTCGCCCTTCTGCCGCCTCCGCTGCTGCGCAGGTGGGCGGTGGACGTGAAGGGAGACCGGCTCTCCCCCACCTTCTCGCCCCATGTCTTCCTCACCGGCCTCACCAAGACGTACGGCAGCGTCTTCCGGCTCTTCGTGGGCAACCGCCCGTTAATCATCCTCAACACTTTCGGGGCGGTGCGGGAGGCGCTGGTGCAGAAGGCGGAGGTGTTCAGCGACCGGCCCTCGGTGCCCCTCGTCCTCATGATCACACACCACAAGGGTAAGCGCCCGGGGGCACCCCGAGTCTCGCTCGGGGAGCGGCCGCATGCCCGGTGATGGCCAGGGTGATGCTTAGGAGCGATAATGGAGCGGGAGCTGCTCGGGACCGCGGCTACTCTGCCGAAATTTATAAATAATTCCCACGAATTGTGGGCTGAACTGTTTACTTGCTTTTTGTTCCTCACACATATCCCTCGCCCTGCTGCTGACAGAAAGCAATGAGAAAAAAACTCGCCCTGCCCTGAGGTGCAGCATCCCTGGGAAGTTGGCAGTGCTGTGCCGTATACCGCGGAGCATCTCTGGGTGACCGAAATCAGCCTGATCCCTGTAACTCTGTGTGCAGAGGGACTGTACAGTAAAGCTGCTGAAGTAGCTGGGGTGGCTTAAACTGAAGAGGAGACTCAGGAGAAGAGACCTTATCTCTCTAGAGCTCCAACTGTCTGAAAAGGGCTGGTAGCCGGGGGAGAGGTGTGACGGGTCGGTCTCCTGGGTAATGAGGGATGGGACAAGAGGAAATGGCCTCAAGTTGCACCAGGGGAAGTTTAGGTTGGGCATTAGGAGGAATTTCTTAACAGAAAGGGTGGTTTGACAGTGGAATGGACTGCAGAGGGAGATGGTGGAATCACCGTCCCTGGAGGCCTTTATGGAAACGCTTGCTGTGGCACTCAGTGCTATCGACAAGGTGGTGTTCAGTCATGGTTTGGAATCAGTCTCAGAAGTCTTTCCCAACCTCATTGTTCTTGTGACTGGCATTTGTGCAGGGATCTAAGGCACAGTTATCTGTCACCTGGGGGCTTTCTGATTTGGCTGTTTGAGGGGAAGAAATTTTGAGTCCTTGGGCAGTGGTACAAAACTGAGTGCTCTCCTAGTTCTTACCAACATAGTGGTGGCAGAGATTAGGCTTCTATGGAGTCCTGTGGATGTGCAGTCCGTGCTGCCTGTGTACAAACTACTGTTTGCTGAGATGTTTCCAAATGTGTTATTGTGCTTGTCAAAACTTACCCAGCATATTTGGGTTTGATTGTCTTTTTTTTTTTTTTTTTTAAGCGTCCGAAGAAGAATTACTAGCTTTTGCAGGAAAAAGGCATGAAGAGTTTAAACATATGCTGACAATAATGTGGGTAGAATTTCTCCATGTTTAGTTTTTAGGTCATTACTGATCTCAGTGTTTATGGAAATATCCTTTTTCTGTTTAGGAGGTGTACCCCAGAAAGCTTGTCAGTGTGCTAGCTTGTTGTCAAACTTACCTTTTTTTACTTTTTCCAAGGCTAGGGAAATCTGGTTTTTAAAAGCATGAAACATTTATAGCTCTCTTTTTTAATTTTTTTTCCCTATACCAGAACTGCCCCAGTAAAGAAAAGAAGAAAGTGAGGGACTTAGATTGTGTTTATTAAAATGCTATCAGGGACCATTGCTGAAATTAGTTTAAAGAATAAAAAAACAAATTATGAATTCTGTTGGTTTTATGATATAGTTCCAAGATAGATGTTACTGGCACGTTGTTATCATGCATGAGTATTTTTAGATACAGTACTTTAGCAAGAACTGGAGGAGGAAAGGGAAAGAGGAATTAGATAATGTTAGCAGTGCTGTAAAACCTCATGTTCATCCTCATGGTAGATTTCTTTTTCCTTGAATGCTGTGAATTTCATGTGTTTCTTGTTCTCTGTCAGACTTCTTTGAATGTGGTGAAGCAAAGAGTAGCCAGGGCAGTTGGCAGCTTCCACCAGTGGGTGCTCCAGGAGAGTTGGAGGTACCAGGAACCTGTTGTCTATAGCCAGAGCATGCTGCAGCTAAGCCCAGGGAAGTGTTGTGCTGTGTCAGGGACTTTGTGTTGCTCTATGTTTGATTTTTGTCTGGAAGGGCATTATAGCTGTGCTCAGGCATGAGGACTGCAAACATCAGGGTTGCCCAGTGGTCCATAAAACATCCCCAGCTGCTCCGTGGAGCTCATATGAACAGCATGCTGAATTGCCACAGATTAGGAGTACTGTAGAGTGAACCGCAGAGGTGGTGTGTTCTGAGTGCACAAAGAGCAAAATCAGTGGGTATGAGCAGTGGGGCCACTGCCCCCCACAGGCTGGTTCTCCAAGTGCCAGTGGAAATTACAGGCGCTGTCCCTGTGCTGGCTTGGGTTTAATGGCAGCATGAGGTGACTGAGCCTCTGCGATGGTGCATTTGCGCTAGCAAGTGTTGCTTTTTTTATGTGTGGTTCAGGGGGAGGTTGATGGGTTACAACCCTCAAACTGGAGGCCTCGTAAGATTGTTTTGGGAGACAATTACTGCTGCAGGTCAGGACAGCGGCAGTTGTGTTAGTGTGCACTAGGAAAGGAAACAATAAAGGCAGGATAATGGGTACCTTCAGATCTACTACTCGCAATTTGGAGACTACTCTAGCTCTGGGAGGTTCAGTGTCTGTTTTAGGTTCCTGCATGTCCTTGGGTTCTTTGGGTTCCTTTGTTCTGTAAGTGAGCTATTGTGGTATGAACTTACAGAGCTGTATTCTTGTAAGCTACTTTTGCTGCTGTAGTTTTGTCTTTACCTTGAGCTGCCCTGCCAGGTATGGTATGGAAGAAAGATAGGCTTAGCTGTGTGGTTCTATTGCATATACGATGCAATAAAATAATTGTGTCTGGAGGAGAGCAGCTAGAAAAATCAGAAATGGCAAATACTACATTTCAGCAATTGGATTAGCAAGTGAGGGAGGCCTTCTTGGCTGGATGGAAAGTGCCACAAGAACTTAAGGGAGAAGGCAGTAGTTAATTCTTAATTCATCATCATGTATGTCTGCAGAAAGCAAAATAATAGACTGGGGAGAAACAAGACATTTCTGTCATCTAATTTTAGTATTTTAGTTTTTTGTATTCTATAGCTATGAGAGATAGCAAAGACTGATGCCAAGTACATGGAGTCAGAGTGGTTGTCGGCCTCCATAGCCCTGCCCTGCGCATATCCACATGGATGTCTGACAATACAGAAGTTGAATGTTATTAAATGTCGTGACTGTGGTGTTTGTCAACGTCCCCAGTATTGTAGTAGCACTAGAGCTAGCAGTAAAAAATGATGAGAAGAGTAAGTAAGCCATTGCCAGAACTTGCTTCTTGTGAGGATTTGAATTTTTTTAATGTATAAAGGGGGAATAAAATGAACTCTCTGGTTTTGTGTGTTTGTTGGTTGTATTGAAAGGGTTTCATTATCAACTTACAGAAATTAGGCCTCTGCAGAGAGCGTGAAGTCATGGTTATTGCTTCAGAATTTACTATTGTATCTGCTTCAGGTTTTGTTGTTGTTGTTTGTTTTGTTTCATTTTGTTTTGCTTTAATTTGTTTTCAGGGGAGGCTGTTTTTGTTGTTTGGTTGAGTGTTTTTTAAGAGTAGAGATGTCTGTGCTGAGTAACCTGGCTTTTGAGGGCAGGCAGATTTTCTTTGAAATCAGCAAAAGACTATTCCATTATTGTAGCTTGGTAGGGATGCCACTGAAGACTTTGCTTTCTTCTCTTGCCTCTGTTGTTCTATTTTTACGCTCTTTTTCTTCCTTAATCTGTCTCCTATGTAGTTCTTCACCAATTTACAAACCAGTTATTAGTATTCTGCAGCAGTTTGGGCTTTGGGGCCACCAGAAAACACCCATGCTCTCTGCAGGACTGCTGGAGGGGCTTACTGGCTGTGGGGAGGTGTGTCCAATGTTGGTGTTAGCTGTTCTGTGGGCCTAGGCGAGTCTCTTTTACCTTCAAGACAATAGGGCTGTTTTTTTTCACGGAAGTATTTGGATCCTATAACTAATTTTCCTAACAACAAAAAAGGGAAGAGATTGTGGATGAATAGCCTGTTTTGGAGATGTTTGTTGCAGGATAGAAATAGTGGTAACTTTGTTTTGTTCCAAGAAATCTATATTTCTTTCACAACCCAGCCACAAACCTTGGAAACCCAAGTTGGTTCTTGGCCAAATTCAGCCCCAAATACTCCTGTTTGTTCACTTAACCTACTTGATAACAGCAGTGCTAACAGGAAACGGTTGAGAGAGGAAATCTGGAAAGTTTTTGGTTCTGTTTTTGAAGGGCCAGGAAGTGGGCATTTGAATAGCCTGAGGAATGTCTTCATGCAGAGAAGATGAAATACAGCTGATTCTGAGCTTGTCCTCACTCTTCCTAATGTTCTTCTTTAGGACATTTGAAGCTAGGTCATGTGTTCTTATTCCTTTAGCATTAAAGCTAGGAACATTAACTTGTAATAGAAATGTAAGTAATGTTAAGTATTGAAACATGGTAGATCTTCTGGTATTTATGTACTTATATTTTCTTATGGCCATTTCTGCTTTTAAATTCAACGTTAAGGTTTGCAGTTGCCAGAAGAATTGATGTTGCTTTTACAAAGTAACTTTTTTGTTTCCAGAATAAGGAAAAACCCACACCAAAAAAAAGTGGTGTCATTTAACTAGAAGAACAAATCCAGAACTAGGTCATGCTTGATGGCTAAACTTTCTCAGTTTAACCATGGAGTACATTTCAAATTGCAGGTTGTGCATTTGTTACCCTGTGGTGTCTTTGGTGTGGTCATTTAATTCAGCGTAAGAGATGTTTCTGTTTGAAAGTGAGTAATACGGTTTTAATTTAAGTGGTGTTTCATAATGACACAATCGTGCAGAACAAGTGCCTAGGGGCATCAAAACTGTTGAGATGCAAATCAAGCAGGGTTTTGCCAAGTGTCTCTGAACCTGTCTTCACCTTCCTAGTTCTCTTGCACTGTGAGTATCCTGTATTTTTATTATAATTTAAAGATAAAGCTCACTTGTACTAGACACAAGAAGTTTGTATAACACGAAGGAGAAAAAAATGCAAATCAGTTTGTGTTTCAGTGTTTTCTATTATGCTGAAGAAGTTCATGTCTCAGGATGTTGGGAGAAAAGGCTATATCTAACATATGTCCCAGACTAACTGCTCCCTCTTCTCCATCTATTTGTGTCTTGCAAATTCTAATGAAACTAGTGATGTAACTTGATTATTCATTTCAGTGATGAGGAAAAGGAGGGACAGTATTTCCAAAAGCTATAATAAAGAACCTTGTGTTTTTCCTGTAGCTCCTAGACTGGTGCTTGGGAGAGATTTGCTGTGTATAATTTCTTTCCCTTCTGGCTCTTGGGTTGGAGGCATGTCTCACTATTTCTAACTGAAAATTGGGCATTTTGGTTTCAGTCTCTCCCTTTTTCTTTCAGGTGTTATTTTTGCGCCTTATGGCCCTGTGTGGAAGCAACAGAGGAAATTCTCTCTCTCAACACTGCGTCATTTTGGAGTAGGGAGGCACAGCTTAGAGCCTAAAATCATTGAGGAGCTGAACTTCATAAAGGAGGAAATGCTGAAACATGGGAAGGATTCATTTAATCCCTTCCCAATCATTCGCAACGCAGTGTCCAATGTTATCTGTTCCATGGCCTTTGGCAAGCGTTTTAACTACGAAGATGATGAGTTCAAGACGATGCTGAAGAACATGGCCCGCGCCATGGAGCTGAGTGTGAACAGCTACATGATCCTGGTCAACATCTGCCCTTGGCTCTACTACCTTCCCTTTGGGCCCTTCCGGGAACTTCGGCAAACTGAGTTAGACATTACTGCTTTTCTGAAGGGAATAATTGCCCAGCACAGGGATACACTGGATGCAGCAAATCCCAGGGACTTCATTGATATGTACTTCATCCACGCAGAAGAAGAGAAGAACAAGGAGAGCAGTTTTAATGACGATTATCTGTTTTTTATCATTGGTGATCTCTTCATCGCAGGCACAGATACTACTTCAAACACATTGCTGTGGTGTCTGCTCTACATGTCTCTTTACCCTGAAGTACAAGGTAAGATTACTTTTATTCTAGGTGATTTATTCCAGGCTATGAAATTCTAAATGAATGCTCAGAAACAGAAACAAGCAGTGTCAGTGAAGAAATAATTTGAAGTGCCAAGGGTTCGTTTTGTATGTATGATTTGAAGAGCTGGTATGTAATCAGGCATCTTCTATCCTGTTGTTTGATGATGATTTTGGGGTTATTGCTATAGATTAAGTGCTAAATGGCCCTTTAATCTGTGAATTTCTTCTGGTTTGGGACAACTTTATCTTTTCCAAGCAATTCTGGGAACTTTAGCACATTTGAAAATTTTTGGCAGTTGTGCCATTCCAGGCATATGGTAGTGATATGTGTGAAGATCATAGCCCTAAGGTCTGCTTTATGTCTCCCTGAGCAGGGAGATTCTTAAGCCTGGCAGCAGAGGCTGGGGAAGTGGAACACTACATACTGTAGAGGAAGATCAAACCAGAGACAGCTTAAGCAGACTGGACTTGCACAGGTGCACAGCACCAGCTGCCAGTGTCGTTAGAGGGCCTCTTCTTATCAGTCCTGAGTGCTCATGGCAGTTGGATGGGTTGCTGATGGTGAGGGGTAGAGGGGACAAAAACAGAGGCAGAATAAATTGGTCTTGTTCAGTGTTAGGGAAGGATGACTGAGGGGAAAGCTTATGCTTTCTGTAACTATCGATCAAAAGATGCTAAGAAGATGGAAGCAGTCTCCCCTGAGGTGTGCAGTGGAAGGAAGGGAAGCAGAGGAAACAACCTACACCAAGAAAATTCTGATCAGATACTAGGAAAAGAAATTGCCCTGTGAACATGGCAAAGGAGTGACACAGGTTGCCCTGAGACTAAACAGAATGTCTGGTTTTGGAATTGTTCAAAACTAAGTGGGTTATGACCGGTAGTAGTCTCATCTACCCTGAGTTGGATCTGTTTAGAAAAATCTCTTTAAGTAGGTCAGGATCACAGTTTATTGCTCAAAGTCAACCAGACTGTTGACCAAAGATTGCAAAATAGGACATCAGTTCAGTACATGGGAGAGAGCATTCACTGGAAGCAAATCTAAAGTAAACTTCTATTGCATAGGATTTTTTTTCTGTTTTTAGTGTTGTGTAACTGCTTGACTTGATATGCAGTTACACGGATTAGATTTATTCTAAATTACACAGACGGAATCTAGAAGAGTTTTGTGTTTGTTTTTTTAACCTCTTTTCCTTCTCCCTGGTGCTGTATGTGTATGTGCTAGTTAATTTTCACTTTTCTGTGATCTCTAACAGTTCTATTACCTCTCTCTGATTTCCCCTTGTGCTGTGGCTCTTGTCAAGTAATCTAAATATGCTCAGTAGTCCAGACTGTATCACTTTTAGTATCCCTTTCCTTATATCCTGATTGCCTTGGAGTTACGTATGGGCCCCTTTCATTTTTATTCCTGGTAATATATTTCTCTTGAATGTGTTTCCTTCCTAGGGAAAATACCTGAATCGTGTATCTTTTAGAAGTAGCAAAAGTTGTTTGCAGACATGGAAAGGCAAACTAAGGGCTCTCAGAAGAAGAAAAAAAGGTGTTTTTTCTCTTTGGAAAATGGTTTTGTTTTTTACACAGAAATAGAGAATGATGTGGATGGACAACATGGTAAAGCCATGGGGAGTATTTGGTTTGTTCTTTATTTTGGTCCTTGACTTCTGAAGATCTGTGAGATTTTTAAATATATGAAAAGTAGTGGAGTAGTTGAAATAAAATTCTGTTGCAGAGGCTACTGGAGTTGACATTTTGCAGCTGGTAATGTAAGCAGCAGTTTGGCTGTTCTCTGCAGAGTTCCTCATATTTTTTAGAAACTCTGGACAAATGAGTTGTTCAGGATAAAGCACTGGTGTAACATTTGGTATGAGACAGTCTCCTTAATTTTTAATTTTTGTATATATATTGAAAGTTTTATTTATGGGTTTAGATTACCCTGGACATGCATGCCTGAATATAGGGCTATGATATATCCCTAATAACAGTAGCAACCCCCCACAAAGAAGGTACTGGAGAGCCACACCATCAGCACATCTCTTGCTGTATTTTTTGTAACATTCCTCATGCATGGGCTTTTCTTCTGGAAAATCCAGTAGGTGGCAGCAGTAGCTCGTTAGACACAGTCCAAGCAGCGCCTTGGAATGCTGCTCGGGAAACGGACAGGGTTTTTTTTTCATTGAGCTTTTATTTAATCTTGTATCACTGCTAAGGAGAGAAAACAGCAAAAACTCGGAATATCAGCATCCTGGTTGGAAAAGGCAAGCAGGACAGCCACAAACTATGCAGGATATAAAGGGTAAAAAATGAAAACTGACTTTTATTATTTTTGATTAAAGGTCAGTTGTGAGGTCTCCCCTTTCAAGACTGTCTTTTGTGGTGTAGACAGATTGCAAGTTACCTGCAAGAAAAGGCACATCATTCTTTATGTATGTAGGGGAAGCAAATCCTGAATCTTGGAAAGTTCCATGAACAGAATTACTTGTATGCTGAGCCTTCAGTGAAATGAAAGGGGCAAGCAAATAATTTGATATTTTTTGCTTCCCATGAATGAGAAAGTAAAGAAGCTCATGACCTTTTTTTTTTACTTTGCAGAAGGGCAGTGTAAGAAAGGAGTATCTGCTGCTTCCTTTGGGGGAAATGAGAAATACCTGAGTTTAGGTTCCGTGAATAGAAAGTAGGAAATGGCAAGAACAAGTTAAATGGCTTCAATGCTTGCAATAACAGCACCACAATTCCTGCTGCAGAATGAAGTACCTAAAGCAGCTGCATGAAAAACTTTCCCAGCTCTTCCTATTCAGGCACACACTGCACACAGTTCTCAAACTGTTCAAGCTTTTAATTGCAGAGTAGAAGCTTGATGTTTTCATCATTCAAGTTACTGTATAATTAAACTCCTAAAGTAAGACTATGAATAAGTTTGAAGTAGTGACAGGACTTTTTCTGTGCTTCCCAATACTGAAGTGCTAGCAGAGTCATCTCAGTAGCTTCCTCTTGACTGTTGTCAAGATTGTGCTTGGTTGCTTTCTTCTTAACTGAGTCTGTTCCTAAGGCTAATGTTGACATAGCTGTTTCAGCTAGAAATCAGATCCTGAAGTAATTATTATAAATCTGTGTTAACATTGCAGCACAGTCAGATGGAATTGAGATGATGTCTTCTCACATATTATGTTTTTCGACTTCTTTTTTTCCTTGCTCCCTTTGAACAGAGAAAGTTCAGGCAGAAATTGAAGCAGTTCTAGGATGTGACAAAGTTCCGTCTCTTGCTTACAAAGCTCAAATGCCCTTCACAGAGGCAACCATTATGGAAGTGCAGAGGATGACTGCAGTTGTTCCCCTTTCTATTCCTCGAATGGCCTCAGAAACTGCAGGTAAGCATTTGTAGAGACCTGCTGCTACAGCTTTCTTCTGGGCTGAAGGTTTGATGGGACATCTAGTGGTAATTTACAAAGACCTCATTTATGTATTAGACCTGTAAAACAAATATGTAAAATGCCCTTTATAAGGGAGCAGGAGGCCTCGACCTAGTTCTCTATGTAAGCAACATGTCTGACCTGACATCCAGCAGTTTTGAGTGATTTCTTCTCTGGGGGGTCAGCTTATATTGACTAATGCACTTAGTCATAGCTGACAGCTGAAACTCCCATCTTTGTTTTTGGCATTCTGACACAGAGGTCTGAAAGCATCAGTTTAGAGTAATTGGTTTGCTAAAGGCTTATACCATTGACCTTCACATGTACAGAAAACATTAAGAAATACCCTCTTCCAACTCATATGTGTGTTTTCATAAACATAGCTGAGCACTGGCCAAAGTCAGTGTGAGAGAACAATGCTTGGCTTTTCAACCTATTACTGAATTGATCTGCTTTTTTAAATGTGTTGCTTTGCAGGAGAGTGAGGTACAACAAGCTGAAATGAGAAAAGTACTTTCAAAACCCTTGTGTCACAAGAGTTCAGAATCCATCCTTTGACTCTGGTGGTGCTCTGTGACAGCACAGGAGCAGGAGGAAAGTGGGTCACAGCACTGGGGTGCTGCAGAGTGCATTTCTGACAGTTGCTGCTTCCTTCTCTCTGCAGAAGCTGTTGGTGTAGCTTGGTGTCTTTCCAGCTGCTCAGGCTTATGTGATTCTGACTGAAGCAGGGTAGCAGAGATCCCCTTTGTCTTCACCTTTTGCTACGTTTGCAGCCCACAGCTAGGGATCGATACAAGTTTTTGTGATATCCTCTTGTTGTCTTTTTACTGGTATTTTTCCCATGTTTCCTTCTATCATTTTGTCACATTTCTGTCTCTGTTTTTTTTTAAAGTGCTCCAGGGATATACTATTCCTAAAGGTAGTGTGATTGTGCCCAACCTGTGGTCAGTACACAGAGATCCTAACATTTGGGAGAAGCCAGATGAATTTCAACCATCAAGATTTCTGGATGAAAATGGCCAGCTAATAAAGAAAGAGTCATTCATTCCTTTTGGAATGGGTAAGATAATCCACATGAAGTCATTAGCTCAGTGGATGGGTGGTGGTGTTTCAAGTGTAGGGCCTTGGGGATGAGAGATGTAAAAGTTGCACATAGGACCAATTATAGAAGTAAATTTATTATCATTATCACATCATTGGTTGATGGCTTGCAAAATGGCTTGGGTTCCTAAACAGTCAGTCGCCAGATGGAAATTAAGAATTGTCCTTTAATACTACTTTTGCTGTGGGTGTAAATACTGTTAATATGAACTAGTACAGCTGAGCAAGGTTTATACTCAAATACAGGAGGCCGGAGCTTCAGAATTCATAGCTTAATAGTAGTTTGAGCCTTTTGTGGACTATGGACAGGAATTGCATGTGTGTTAAGAAATACGTCAACTATATAAAGCCAGTAATACTTGTCTTTTAACTCTTCTTTAGGTAAACGTGTATGCATGGGAGAGCAGTTGGCAAAAATGGAGCTGTTCTTGATTTTTTCAAGTCTTATGCAAAGTTTTACATTCGTGTATCCTGAAAATGCTGCAAAACCATCCATGGAGGGAAGGTTTGGTCTAACTTTAGCTCCATGTCCATTCAACATCATAGCTTTGAAGAAATGATAAGCATCAAAAAAGATTAAACAAAGAAATGCTGCACTTTTAAAATACTGCTTTTCTTTTCATTATTATTTCCAGCTTATTTTGTTACTTTCTTTCCAGAAAAAGAACCCAATTGCATAGGCTTTCCTAGTCAGTGAGAATGATCCATTTAGGCTTCTGGAAAGAGAATTTTTTTGTCTGTTGTTGCATTCCACAAATGAACTGACAGCATAGTTTTTAATTTGATATTAAAACTTGGTGGGCTTAACCTTTGTCTATCACTGTCAGTTTGTCAAATGTTGATTATAGGAGAATGGTCCAAAACATTTTTTACTGTTCTGGCAAATAGTGATCATAAAAAATTGTTAAAGCAGCACATAAACATTTCATTTGCCAAAGGAGTGAAGCACATCATGTAATATCAAAAGTATTTGTGAATGAGACATTGTTAGTATTTTCTGTGAAAAGAAAGATCATAACTGAGCTTAAATAATTATGTATACTCTTTGGAAATTACCAAATGACATTACTTTTAACCTTGGAAGATTCTTTCTTGCAAGTAACTTAAAGGGGATAGTAGATTGGATGTGAACATCCTTGAGACTCAGGGTTCACTAAAAAAAGCAGGTACCAAGTCTGAAAAGCCAGGATTTGAGGCCAAACGAATCCTTGAATATGCCGTATTCTCAATCTGAAATGAGTGTGCAGCATCTGGATGCAGATGTTTTCTCTCAGAATACAAACGGGAGCAGAATTCTCTAACTAGAAACAGCAGAACGCTGTTCTCTCTGGTGCCAAACATATTCAAGACATCTGTGCAGCCTCTTGGCATTCATTGTTTACCTCTTGGCAGCAGTGGCTGCAGGCTGGATGGGACCAGCAGCTGCACACTGGGGAAAACACTACATGTGTAATCCTGAGGTCAAGGCTGGCACTCAGGTTTTTTTATCCACAGGCATTGTGGACTGTACTGCCATAGCCTCTGGCTTTGGGAACTGGAGTCTTCAAATATGACATCACTACAGCAGTACAGATGAAGGCCTTACCATGGAACAGGAGGAAGCTGACAAACTTGAGGTTTTACTATAATGGCCCTATCTTTGTTGTCTTCCATACAGAGTAAAAATATCTGCAGTTCATACAGTATTAGTGTATTGGTACCTTACTCTTCACTTGCTGAATCTTAGTGCTGTTAACCATTGTCAAACCAGCTGCCAGGGAAATCTCATGTTAATTGCTTCAGAACAGGGCACTCAGTCTTGCCTTGTATTTCAAACATGGAAAGTGATCTTTTGGGGTAATATGTAACAACTTACCTTTAAATGGTTGTTCTTAATCATTCTTAAATCTCTTTACACTCCGTTTGATCTATCAGAATTTCATATCACATGAATTAAGTTCTTATATACTCTTCTAAAGAGGAGGGGGACTTTTTCCCCCTCACTGGAGATCTAGAGAATACCCAGAGCCCCCCTAATGTCAGCTTCACAAGACTGGAATGTGAATTTGAATGTAATTTAGAATTGGATATTCCACAGGCGAAACGAAACCTAAATTGTAAAAGAGGAGACCACTTCTCAGCTTTAAGTTAACATCTAGTTTTGTCACTTTTAACCCTGACGTTTTTAAAGCCAGGTAGTGCCTAAGAAAGACTTAAGATAGTTATTTTGCATTTAAATTAAGGTTTTCTGTTATCTGTTTTGAATAACAGAGTGACTTAATTTCTGAATTATGTATTTGGTTGGCCAGGTATCCCACTGTTTGTGTGAGAACTTTCAATTCTTAATTAGGTTAACTTTGGAGTTTATAGGCTTGTGGGTTTGGATTTTTTGGTATGAAGTTTTTGAAAACAGTACAATAAAAAGTTGAGTTTGGTACCAGTGCCAGTGAACTTGCTCTAAAACCTGACAGCACTGGAGAATTAAGCACTTTATATAATTTAATTTTGTATTTTCCAATGAATAAATAGATTCTGTAGAGTTGGGATTTTTGTCTGGAAATCCTATAATTATGCTTAATTGAGAAGCTAAAATTAAGTGCTGATAATATTTATCTTTCTGTTGAAATGCCTCTTTAAACAACATAATGATGTTGGTGTGCAACTGATCACTTGTACAAAATACCTGTCCTTTTAATCAGTGAGGACACATTTGAAAAGCACTTTAGTATTTCTTTACAGATTCCAAAGAAGATGCAATTCACATAATCCCCTGATATGTGAAACTGTACATATTTGGGCTTGTTTTGCCTTCTGAGTTTAGTTTAAAATGTCACCTTTGAAAACTATCCTTTGAAAATTAGCCTTCTACAAATACTGTGTTGAGAATGTGGTTTTTGGTGATACCTGTAATCAAATGCTGCAATGTGTGACAAGCAGAAATTACTGATGAGAAGTTCGAATCATGTCAAGGTATGCTAGAACACAGGATGCGTTTGGAAATGGCAATAACAACCTGCCTTTCATACCTTCCAGGTGCATTGAAATTTTCACAGGATATCATGAAAATAGCTAAACAATTACATAAAAGCAACAAATTCTTTGTGGTTTTCAAAGTGTTGCCATCTTAGACAAACTGTAAAGAGCAGTAGCAGATTTGGTTTATGTTTGTAAAAGTATCCTCCCCCTCTCTTTTTTTAACAGAGGAAGCATCTCAAATGCCTTGTTGAAAAATGTATGTTCATATAAATGGGTGACTGTTTCTGAATGCTGAAAATATCTTTATTTCTAAAATTACTTTGCTTCAATGTGTTTTTATCTTGAATAAAGTAATTCCCAAGTAAATGTTTCACAGCTTTGCATAGTTATTTCAATGAGTTCCATTTCCTGATTAAACTTGTGATGTTTGGCACCTTACATCTTGCAGAAAAAGCTTCTGAGTGAGAAAATGTTAAAAATGCTTTGGATGCGGAGTAAAGGAGGTGAGGAAACAGTGAAACTGGGAAAATAAAGTTGCCAGGCCTGTCATGATGAAATGATAGAAAGAGTTTTTTTTAAAAAAAAACACCGTTACCCATAATAAAAGAAGAGGAAAGGGTAGAGATAAGAAAGATAAAAGAGCAAAAGAATTATCAGCAGGAGGTGTGCAGTCTGCAGAAAAGAAAACCTGAGCATAAGTTGGACTCCTGGCATCACAGGAGGCAGAGGGCACAGAGTAAAAGGGGTGCCAAGGGGGAGTTTGGGGTAGACAGCAAAGATCCCCCAAGGGGTCTCAGGGGAAAGCGGGAGATCCTTCCCGCAGGAAGGCAGGGGCTGAGCAGGAGCCAACTGAGGTGTTTGTATGGAAGAAGTGGGTATCAGCACTGGTGCTAATCAGGAGCTGGGCACCCAGGAGCAACAGCTATAGGTGGAAATCTTGTGTCTTGTGCCCTAGAGTTAGGTTACAGGTTACTTGGCATACTGCTGTTTTGGGTTATTTTAAGGGAAATTCATTAATTACTACTCAACTGTCATTTGTATACACAATGATCATTAAGGGTGAGTCTGGGTAAAGCTGTTTCCACAGCCACTTCCTG
Organism: Cisticola juncidis; assembly: GCA_013400215.1. Taxonomy (NCBI): domain Eukaryota; kingdom Metazoa; phylum Chordata; class Aves; order Passeriformes; family Cisticolidae; genus Cisticola; species Cisticola juncidis. Next base: position 390,059 of record VXBR01002375.1, read on the forward strand.
CTCCTGCCTAATCCAGGTGGATTTTTTGCATTAGGTTTGTGGTACAAAGTGCAGAGATAGGGAATACAAGACTTTATTTGAATAAAACAAGCTGCTTAATGTTTACCCCAATGCTGACTAGAGTAGTAATTGCTGTGTTGTCAGCTGCTGCTGTTGCTGACTTGAAGTGCAGATCTTTCTGGTGATAAGTGAATTAGATGGAAAATCAGGGCAGTCTGCATCTGATATGATTCAGTTGTTAGTGTTAATAATAGAAGAATGTTGTTGTTGTTTTGTTGTTTTATATTTGTTTATTATGTACCTTGTGCTAGCCTGGATATAAAGTCCCCTTCTGGTCAGGAGGCATTTGCTATGGAGAGAGCTTCTAATGGTGTGAGTAGGAACAACATTGGGGTGCCTGAGTGTGTCCAGGGAAGGGTCTGGAGCGCAAGTCCTGTGAGGAGCAGCTGAGGGAACTGGGGATGTTTAGCCTGGAGAAAAGAAGGCTCAAGGGAGGCCTTACCTCTCCCTTCAACTACCTGAAGGTAAGGTCTAGCCAGGTGAGAGTCGGCCTCTTCTTCCATGCAACTAGTGACAAGATGAGAGGACACAGTCATAACAAGCTGTATTGAGAGAAGTTTAGGTTGAACTCTGTCCCAGAGAGGGCTTTTGGTCATTGGAATGGGCTGCCCAGGGAGGTGTTGGAGTCACCATCCCTGGAGGTGTTTAACCAAAACTTGACGTGCCACTCGGTGCCATGGTCCAGTTGACATGGTGGTGTTTGGTCATGGGTTGGACTCGATGGTCTCGGAGGTCTTTCCAACCTCACTGATTCTGCGATTCTGTGAGCATGAGCAGCGGCAGCGGGAAGGTGAGAGCTGAGGGCTGCTGGGTGACCTCTGCGGCAAAGGACGAGCATCAGCGCAGCGTCGGCCGCCGGCCCAGCGCCAGCCGGGGGCTAGCGGGCGTTCCGACAGTGCTGTCCTTGGCCGTGCTGCTTGGCTCTCAAGGAATCAGAGGTAACCAAGGTGAAAGACCCAGCGGGCCTCTCCCTCGGCGGGCAGCTGGAGCCGCGCAGCCGGGACTTGCTGCCTTCCCCCGGGGCGGAGCGCGGCCCTNCTCCCGCGGCCCCGCGCTGCGCTCGGCCCTGCGCTCGGAGCTGAGCCCGGCCGCGGTGTTGCGCTCCGCGCCGTCCCCGGGCGGGAGGGCGAGCTGTCTGCTGACGGACCGACATTAATAAAACCTGCAACAAAACAAAACTAAACAACCCTTCTGGCGCTTCTCGGAATGTGTTACTGTCCGTGGTCAAACTCCTTCGCGCTTGCCTTTCCAGGCTGCGTTGGTGTGGGAAGCAGTGGCTACGCTGGCTCTCGGCCGTGCTGGGACGCGCCCCTTCGCTCTGGTGCCAGACTGCTGCGGGTTTGGTTCGAGTGCTGCTGGGGCGGGGTACAAAGTGTTGCTGCTCCGCGGCTCTCTGTTTGCTCAGCTTTCACACTTCTCCTTCTCTTGTTGATCCGCACATCTTCAGGACAGATGGGTTGGTGAAAAGAACCACGGCTGATGGTTTAAATTGTTAAAGGTGGTTCTTAAGACAATGCGTGGACTAATCCTAAACGGACGTGGGTAATGATATATGGAAATTGTTGGCTGGAAAGAAGATTCGTCTAACTTGCCAAGGGGGCAGATCAAGTGACATTTTAGATATTTTACCAATAGAATGCAACAGCTAAACTAAGCATTTAGCTGCCAGTCATCCTTAGAGTTGTGAAGTGGTTAATATTTAAATAGTACTTATTTTTCCCAGAGTTTTATCTCAGGCCTTTGGCTTTTAAGTACTCCTTTAACTTGATAGCTTTGGGACATGAAACTGGAGAGTCCTTTCAGTGACTGAAAATTTCAGCACTTACCTAATTCTATTGCCCAGAATACCAGGGTAGTTCACAAACTTCACAAAGAATAAGGGCAGTAGGCAGGCATCCAAGTAGAAATTGACATCGAGGCTGGAGCTGGAGCTCATGAATAGCAGTTTTCCATTTCAATGAATTAATAGGTTTGCTTCTCAGAACTAAAGTTTTCTTACATTCCTGGCAAATCTCTAGCAGAAGGAATACAGAAGTTGGTTTTTTTTTTTTTTTTGGCTAAGAAAATAGTTGTTTATTCACTTTTCTGATAAATATACTCTTCTGCATCATGATACTAGAGCTTGAGGTTTCCATTGAAGAACCATCAAAGAACAACTTAGAAAAAAAGTTGTTCTTCTGTTTGAGGAAGATGCACACTATGCAGAGCTTATAATTTTCCAGGTAAGTGAGCTGATCTTGTTCTGCTGGACTGCACATATTCAGAGAGCAGCTTGTCAAGGGAAACATGTCTGGTATTTGACAGTAACAGGGGTTGCAGGCCTCTACCACTCTTAAGGAGCCAGGATTGTTTTGCTGACCATCTGCCTCCAATTTATCAATCCAAAATTATCTCAAAGCAGAGGTCATTATAACACTGAGTGGTGTCTACCCTGTACCCTATTAATAAAGCTGCTTTTTGTCCCTTTTTGAACACTTAAGAAATTGTGTCTCCTCTTGGTTTGTCATACTGTTAGGTGAAGCAAGCCTCTGCTGAAATGTATGGCTGAAAGCCAAAATTTTTGATTCTGCCTTGTGAAAAGCACTTCTGTATGAGAAAAGCATTGACTCTCCAGCACTCAGGTTTCTTATTTAGCATTCTTAAGATCATTGGATAGTAGAGTTTAGACAAGTGTATGTTTGAGTTGCAAGGAAATGGTATCTTGTCTCATTTTCTTCCTCCCTGTTCATGTAAATATGATGGGAAATGAAAGATGTTAATTTTTCTAGGATTTTTCACCAGCTGGTCAGTGATAATGTCATAAATGGATCCTCAGTGAAGCACCTCTTAAAAATGTTTAATGGTAATGATTTTTCATCTGAAGATTGAAGAGCCTTGCTTCACTGTTACAAATGATCAGCAACAGATGAAATGTTAGGAGTAGAGGTACAAGCTTGGTTTAGGGGTTTTTTGTGGAATGGCCGTAATGAAGATAAGAAACCAAGCTGGATAAAGAAATGTCTGCCTGCAGACTGATAGCTTTTTAAAGCTCTACTGCTGCTGTCTGGAGACAATCTGGCATTTCGGAATTTGGGGGGTTAGTGAGGCAAATTGGATGAGAATATCACCATGCTTTTCTTCATGAGATATCTGTACCTTCCATTTCAGCTAGAGTTTTGGTCTCCACAGCCCTTTTTCCTTACAAGATCCAAGGCTTTCATTAAAACACTTGTTCCTTTCAAGACCGCTGTTTATTCTGTAGCCACAGCCACAGAATTTAGATGCCTTCAGATACAAGATTCTACAGGCAGTGTGAGGGAAAGACAAATTTCTTTTTCCTTTTCCCTCAAGTTGTTTGAGATCTTTATCCCTTCAGCATCACCCCAACTGCATACAGGCTTTTACAATTTTTCTAGTCAAGTGCATTTAATTTGACATCTTTTAGCTCTCTTTTGCCTAAATGCCTGGTGTCTGGCATATCACACAAATCAATGTAGTTGGTTTTGTGACACTGATGTTGATTTTTTTTTTAAACTTTCAGGTTGCAGCAGCCAGTGGTCATACTGTGGTGTTAGTTGACCAGTCAGATGAAATCCTTAAAAAGTCTACAAAAGGAATTGAAGAGAGTTTGAAGAGAGTGACAAAGAAGAAGTTTGCGGATAAGCCTGAGGTTGACACATTCTTCTTTATTCCTCTAGGAAAACCTCAAAGAATAAAAACTGTCATTTTTAACGTAACTGTTAAAGTTATGATATTGCAGTTATGCATTATAAAGCATGTTGTTATACTTGCTTAAAAAGGAAACTTTTTTCCAGTGCACTCAAGAACCTGTACTTTCAGTTTGTTGTGGGTTTTTTAAAATTTTTTTAACTTTTTTTTTTTTTTTGGGGGGGGAGGTTGAAAGATGTCTTGCCTCATTTTCTTCCCTTAATAAACTTCAGCTTTAAGATAAAGATTTAAACCAATTTGGCAATATTTTAAAATGGATGCTAAGTGTGAAATGGAGTCAAATTATTCGTTGTAACTTAAAAGCAAGTAGTCTTTGAGTGCTTACCTGGGAATGCACCCATTTTGTGCAAAAGCAAATAGTAACAAAATTGTCTTAATACCTGAGTAGGTCTTTTATTATTTTACTTTTTTTCCTCCTAACACTTGGGCACAGGATTACTGCAAAAGAAATGAGAGTGCAGTTGACACGTTAGATGTATTGTGGTATAACTTTGCACTTGCATTTCTGAGTATGACTTGCATACTGCAAGCCACTGTGGAGCAGGTGATGGGTCTAACTTTGTATCCTAAGGGTTACTTGTTGCCGTGCTTGTTTCTCTAAATTCCACAGCACATCCATTTCATCTTTTGATACATATTAACATATACAGAAGATTTATTTCTTCTTTTGATACACATTAACATACACAGTGTATACTGATATTGATGACTGCCAGAAAATGATGCAGCAGACAAAGGAAATGAAAAGGGCTTGTTTGCAGGAGTATGGGAGTGCCAGGATAAGTAGAGCATACATACGTAATTATGGAGAGTCTTTTAATCAAAAATAAAACTGTCCACATAACACTTGCACTTTTTGTATGCCATTATATTCTACCATGTAGGATTTTTTTTGTACTACGTTACCATTTACCCTTGGCTAGAAGTCTTGCATTTCTGTTTGATTTCTGCCCACACAAATTAAGTCAAGAGACTGACTAGTGAGAAAACATTCTTCCCCACTTTTTCACTGAAACTATAGCTACTGATGACCAACCAGGTGGTCACTCAGACTCTCATGCTGAAGGTTGGACTACAGCAAATGGTCTTCCTAAAAGAATGAATTTAAAGGTCTCCTATTTGCTTCAAAAGAGATTTGATTGGCTAGGAAAATTTTGCCAGTGGAAAGCATTATACCTCTTCACACTTGGAACTTTCTCATTCATTTGGAAATGTGGCAGGCTGCCTGCATTTTGTGTGTGTGTGTGGGGGGGGGTTGGGGGGGGAGGTCAAAATCACCAGCGCACATAAGGGGATTCTCATTAAAAGTAAACTGAATCACTGTAAATAGACATTATAGCTGCTTGCAAATGTTTCAGGCTGGTGCTGAGTTCATCAAGAAGACCTTGAAGAACCTCACAACAAGCACAGACGCAGCATCAGTGGTCCACAGCACGGATTTGGTGATAGAAGCCATTGTGGAGAACCTGGAAGTCAAAAATGAACTCTTCAAGACGCTGGATAAGTTTGCTCCAGAGTATGTATATTTTTCCTGCTACATTTTGAAACTGAGACTATTTTATTTTCTGTTTTTATACTTACAGTTAGTTCTCTGTTTTCTTAGCTGCTTTATGAGTTTTGCTATCTTAGACTAGCTCCAGACTATCATGTTAGGATAGTTGTTGTGCCAGGTGCATATGTTACATTTTGAGGTGTTCTTCATTTGCTTGTTTCATTGTTCATTTGTTGTTCCAGGAGTGTTTAGTCATTAAGACTGCCCATCTACTTGGCAAGTTCAAATCTAAATCCAGCTACAAATGCAGAATAGTAGAACTGACTTGTTCCAGTACGCATGGGTTACTGTTAATGTTGTGTTTTTGTAAATAGGGAATTAGTATGATAAAGGATTTGTTTCCAGCACACCATACATAAACAAGGTTTAGTAACAAGTCTCAATCAGCTCAATAATGCCTTAAGTGGACTAACTTTGCATTGTATTACAAGAGTTAGGAAACAGTCATTGCTAGTTATTGTGTGTGGTGTAAAAGGGTAAATAGTATTTTAGTAGGCACTCATTCAGTTACTTACAGTCCCTGGAAATGTCTTTGAACTATATTTGATAACTGCTGGAAGCTACTGCTGAATTGTATTGAAACTTGAAAATGCTGTTCAGGTGAGCATTCAGTCTCAGAAATTTGAGGCTTGTAATTGATGAGTCAGGATCACAAGACTTTGACTGCTTGCAGGTTGAGACTTTAACTAGTGCAGGTAAATCTGGGAGTATTGGCTAAGAGGTGTTCTAGACTATCTAATCTGTCAGCTGGACAAGCTGTGGCTTGAGTATCATGTCAAGGGAGAAAAGGTGTTATCATTAGTTGACTTCAGCCAGAGGAGATTTTCAGGCTTTCTCCTGTTGACAGTAATTAAAATTACCTGGTAATTTTGAAAACAGTAAATGATCACAAGCAGCCACGTACTGAGCACAGGGTAACTTGCCGTTACCTTGGCACACAAAAGTAAGTAGCTGCCTTCTGCATTTATGAGGGTACCTTATTATGGTTGGATTGTGCCTATTTTGTGCAAGCAGACCATTGGTTATTTAATGAGCAAATTGGAGTGTACTTATTGCTAAACTGTATAAAACCAGTCAGTGAGGAAATGTGGGCATTGCCTCCCTTAGAAATATGTATTTGGAACATCTGAGGCTATTTTTTGTAAGACTGAGCTGTTTGTCGGCATAGCTACTGTAAAACATCAAATTTTACATTTTACAGTGTTAAAAGATACTGGGAGTTGTTTAAATGCTCCTCCCCATTGCAAAAGGGATGATTTTGCAGGGTTGGGAAAAACAGCTAAGACAAGAAATCTTCCTTTTTAAGAGCATATTTGGAAATTATTATAAACATACAGATATGTGTAGGAACAAAGAAAAGTGAAGTGAATGGAAAAGAGAATGGATTGTAGTTTAGAACGTCTAGAGGAAAAACCCCTAGAACAGTGAAACTTAGTAGTTGAGTGCTTAAAATATTAGCTTTGGCCACAAAAGATAATTTGCAACTGTGAGAGAGTACAGAATTGCAGATCATGTGCATAGTGCGGGGAAAGACAGAAACCTGTAGTGAGTGGTTTTTCTATGTGCTAGAAGGAAACAGTATATTTTACTCATCCCACATGGCTCTGTGCTGGAATGGAAAGTTCTTCCTGTCAGTGCTAGCATTCTGCAATCTTTCTAAGATAGAATAGTTCAAAATTTATAGACCTGTTGTGTGGACTGTTGTGTCAGCTTAGTAAGGGTGGTAGAGTTGTGGTTAATTGGTAACAAAGAAGGATTTTTTTTAAGACAGCTTTGAGTCTCAGCAGGAGCTTTGCTTCTGAGGGACTTGGGGTATTGATGGCCCTCTGAAGTGTGGGTTACAGGGAGAGACCAGGAAAGACCAGGATGTCGTAGAGGGGGGACTTGGCTTCATTCAAGTCTCAGGACTTACCACAGGAGTGGAGAGTGCAGGTGGAGATGAGAGGGGCTATGTATTACAGTTATTCTGCCAAGATGATGAAATCTCCCATTTTTGCACCACGAAGACATTGCCAAGGAAAATAAATAAGTCTGGGAACTGGAAAAATCTAAAATAGTACATTGAAAAAGCATAGCACAATTAATTAATTCCTCTTTCTTTTCCTATAAAACAACTGTAATTCCTCTGAAAGTGGATCTGTACATGTAGGGGATGGGAGAGCTATTCTTTTGTTGAGAGAAGTTGTATTTGTGAGCGGGGACCTAATTTCTCTAAAGTGTTCAAATCAAATGTAATAATCCAGCAGTGTTTGGCAACTCCATGGAAACTCAGGATATTCCTCATGTGGGTAACTGTCCAGGTGAAACAGTGGTTTGTTGGGTGCCATTATTCTGAGAACACACAAGTTTATGTTCTTGGAGTTTTGCAAAATGTGGAAGGCAGAATTGTATGTTCTATTTCTCCCAGTGTTATACTCACCATATTTGGTATTTATTACTGTGTTACATGGTCATCATCTTTGGAACAGAGTAAAGCATTGATACCCACTCTTCAGTTTTGTTTTCCTTTTCTTGAATGGAGTCAGCCTTGCATTTCCATTTTGAAAAAGGTCAGGCTTGGATTTTTGTAGACACTGCAGCACTTTTCCAAACAGGGTCATAATGAATAAAACAAAAGAACTTTTGGGCATCCACTTTAAGAACTTTTCTGTACCTGCTTTCTGTGTTTTTTTCAGGATGTAGGAAATGCCCATCGATATTCCTTGATCTATGATTTACCTTTAGATGTGGAAACTCAGCTTGGACCTGGCCACTGGTTTTCGGCTGTTCAACTGTGTTAGAATGAATGTATTATAAAACTATTAAAAAAAGAAGTGTTGTTCAGTGTTTGCTGCGTAAGGCAGCTGGACTCTAAGAGTCGGATTTATTGAAAGTATTTGTTAACGTTTCTCTTGTGTTGGGCTCTGCTTTTGACATCTTTTCCTGAGCCACTAGATGGCACCAAGAGAAAGCATTCTGGCTGGGAAAACCATTCCTGTAGCTTCACTAGTACTGCCTTCCCAAAGCCTCTCAGCGGCTGTCACCTGAAGTGTGGGTTGTGTACTTCTAAGTCACAGAGGCATGAAAATTCTGTCTGAGGTCAATTGGTTGGTCAGAGAACAAAGTGTAACTAAAATGCAGTTGTTGACAGTGCAAATTCAATGCTTTTCTTTTTTCCAAGGCTTTCTATTGTGTGAGGCTACAGAAGAGGTACTGAAGTAAAATCTCTTAAGTGAACACAGATATAAACCTAGCAATGATTACATTTCACAAATCAGTGTGCTTCTCTTTTATATGAATATTTTAATTTTTATATACAGAGGCAAATTTTACATGAGAATAAGTATTGAGACTTTTGTATGCACTGACCTTGCAAGGTCAAAACTATGAAATGCAGAATGCTGCTTTTAGTACTTCACCTCAGAACGGTATAGGGTCACTTTATGGTGGGGAGAAAATAAAAGAATATTTGTAAGAAGATTAAACAGGAATTTTCAGATTTTTTTTTAAAATTTCTTTCACAATAGCAAAAAAGAAGACATAAAAAATGGAAAACAATGTGTGTGGTTTTGTCTTGAAATGTTTTCTTTAATGCCACTATAAGATGTCCCCATGACTTGGACATAACTTTTCTGAAAGCTCTTTACTAAAGCTCAGTTACATCTTATACAATGTAAGCAAAGTATCAATGTAGATAAGCATTTGCTGAGTCCAGTAGGATAACTTTTTGAAGGGATAGTAGGAAGCAACCCAAAATGAAAGGTAAGGTTTAATCTGTAATTTAGTTTTAGATTTTCATGATTTGAAGAAAAAGCCATTTCTGTAAGTTTTTGGTGTGATAGCAGAGCTGTTGAGGTTTTGAGATATTTCTGGGAAGAAAAACCCAAACAAACCAAAAATTCGAACCCTTATAAATTGCAGTTAGTAAATCTGGTTTATGTCTGGGAAAGGACTTTCTGTATGTCATAAAATTCTTGGCATTTTGTGTATCTTTTGCAGTGCCCTATGCATGGCAGGTCTTAAGTTTTCTCCAGTTTTTTCCTAATCAAATCTTTGCTCTGATGATAGGTTTGCTCATTATATCTGTCTAATAATACCCCTTAGGTTTCCAGGACTGCTGAAGAAATTGCCTAGAATGGATCTGGGGAGTTAAATAAAATTTTCTACTTGCACAGTCCTTTTTTCCAGCATCTAATAGAAGTATTCAGTATAATTCCTCAAGAATCAGAATGTCACACAGCCTTTGCAGTGGTTATTTCATCATGGCTGTGCATAGACCTCAGCAAAAGGACTGTGATAAACTGTCCGGATATTTCTGAGAATTCTTGGATGCTTAGCCAATGGATGCCTTATTTGTGTTCAGTGCCTCAGTCTCCTACTGTTCTTCATGCAGTCTATATATTTCTCATTTCCAGGCATACAATATTTGCAAGCAACACTTCATCCTTGCAAATCACAAAGATGGCAAACGCAACCACCAGGCAGGACCGATTTGGTGGTCTCCATTTCTTCAACCCTGTGCCTATGATGAAGCTTGTGGAGGTGAGTATCCTATGAGCACACCTTACAGGGGCTGTTTTCATCATGTTCCATCATAGCAGCAGCCCTGCAGTACAATTGTCAGCAGTGAGATTTCAGATGGATTGGCAGAGGGGATCTCCATTTGCAGCTGTACTGATATGGAATTTGCTACCTCTAGTGATTAGAGGGTGCTGCAGTCTCTGTTGAGGGGCGGTTTTAAGAGACCAAGCTAACTCCTTCAGTCTCAAGGCGCCTGAGTTCTCCACTGGACTGCCAACAGAGGTGCTCTTTATAGCCATCATTTCAAGCAGGGAGCCTTATTCATAGGAAGTGCTGATAGCCGTGGAAATCAGTTTAAAATGTCAGGAGATGAAATCTATTGCCTTGTCACTTTTGAAACAAAGTCAGTCGTGTTTGTGTCAATGTTTCCAGTGCTACAGGCTGGGGAAGAGGGGCTGGAAATCTGACCAGAGGAAAAGGATCTGGGAGTGCTGACTGACAGCTGCTGAGCATGAGCCAGCATGTGCCCAGCTGGCCAAGAAGGCCAAGGGTGTCCTGCCTTGTGTCAAAAATAGTGTGGCAAGCAGGACAAGGGCAGTGACTGTCCCCCTTACACTGGTGAGGTCACAACTTGAGTGCTGTGTCCAGTTCTGGGCCTTTCACTACAAGAAAGACCTTGAGGTGTCCAGAGAAAGGAAACAGAGCTGGTGAAGAGTCCAGAGAGTAACTCACCAGAGGAGCAGCTAAGGGAACTGGGATTGTTTAGCTTGAGAAGAGGAGGCCAAGAAGAAACCCTATCACTCCATAAAATTGCCTGAGAGGAGGTTGTAGTGAGGGGGAGTAGCTGTTAGAACCTGTTGTGTGGGGAACTACAGCTGTTTAAATGGTTGTCTGGAGTGATGTCTTTGTATTTCCCAGGACAACGGAGAATTTGTAGCTTTTACCATCCATCCCTAGTGGCTGAGTGGGAAAGTGTCTAAAAGAAACAGTATTGCAAAATGGTGTATCTGTGTGTGAAAAGTGTTCTGTGTCTGTTACGTATCTATCCATTGAAGACGGCTTTTTGCAAAACGTTTTGTGAATTTCTGGAAGAGTGTTCTAGATTACATTGCAGAAATGGGGAAATGAGAGAGGGAAATGGTCATAAATATGCTTATGTTCTCTCTACCTTCTCTGTACCCAGGTCATCAAGACTCCAATGACCAGCCAAAAGACTTTTGAATCACTTGTGGATTTCAGTAAAGCAGTAGGAAAGAGTCCTGTCAGTTGTAAGGTGAGTACATTTTGACAGTATAGTGTTCAGAGGGTCTGTCCTTGTAGACTCTTAATTTTAAGGTGGTAGGTTTTAGTAGATGCATGAGTGTTGCAGCAGCTCTCTTGTTAGAGGGTAGAGATGAGCTTGAGACAAAGACTTCTTGTTTATCACAGCATAAAAAGGGTCCTGGTTTATTCCTCTTCACAGCTTAGCCATCCTGACTCCAACCATTCACTGACTCTGGCTGCAGCAAGCTCCTGCTGTGAGTTTCCCTTGCTGTCTCTGACTACTGGTTATTTCCTGCTGAACTCTGACTGCAGGTATTGGTTTGCAGACTCTGACTGCAGGCTTTCACCTGGCTAGACTGTGACTGCAGGCTCCAACAACAGGCTCTGACTGCAGACCCAGACTGACCTCACAGCAGTGATTCTCTCTCCTCAGGATCCTTCTCCTTCATGGTTCTTACGTTCATGATCCTCCATGATGATTCTCCCCTCTCCAGCTAACCCACTCCCTTTTATCACACTTGTGTTTATTGGCTACAGCTGTGACTCACAGGGGCGAGGCTCTACTGGGTAATTAACACAGCTGGTACTTCCTGGGGCAAGATCACCTGTATTCCCTTCTCCTACATATAAGCACCTCAAAAATTTCCAGGCTGCTTCTTGCCCAGTTTGTCTTCATAATTAAAAGCAATTTGACAAAGAAAACACCCACATTTACCATAAACTCTTCAAAGTCCAGTGACTCTAGACATTTTATCTAGAGCAGCAAAACTCCCAGGTATCAGGGCTTACTGCTATGGAGTCTTTTCTTCCAAGTCCTGCAGAAGCATTGACTGGAGAGCTCAAGCAGGGGCTCATCTTTAGCCATGCCAGAGAGAAAACTGCTGCCTCTTGTACTGTGAGGCAGTTGGCTGAATCCTCCATAGTGTGTGCTCGTTGCAAGGTTTTCTTAAGACTGCAGTAACTAGACACATATTATTCTTAATTTCTTCTCAGCTTTGGGTTTTTTTTTTCTCTAGAGAAGCACCCTACTTCAGAAAACACATATTTTCTGAATCCATTAAGCTGTGGTCTGGATAGCTTTATGCAAGCTGCTGCTTTGGGTTTCACAGCCCCCAGGAGACAGTTGGTCATAAAAAGAAGAACCTGCAATCCAATAGTTACCAGATTAATTAATTTAGCTTCTGGGTGCTGGACTCTAATTCTGGCTATGTTCTCTAAATTCTGGCTAAATCATTCTGTGGACTCAGTTGTTTTTTCTCCTACATCTGTCATAGTTTAGTACTATGCAATCTGTAGAATATAGGATGAGTTGTTATAAATGATCTTGGATAGAGAATAATGCAGTATTCACACCTGAACTTTTTTTTTTTAAAATTCTTGCTTATAGAAGAAACATTGCTTGGGATTCTCTGGATTAAATATTGAGATAAAGTGGAATGAATAATAAACATCTGAAACAGCAGTAATATACAAAATAGTTCTATATTTGCAAAACTATTTTGTGTTTGATTGATTGTGCTTTTGATTGATACTTGTGTAAAAGAAGTTTTGTATTAATTTGTTCCCTTCTGACAGCATATGTCTTATCTTTTCATTGTTAGTATTAATGTTTGCTGTTAAAACAATCCTAACTTTCAAAAGTATGGATCACCAGTGAGCAGTGGGGGAGAAGCAGACTGTTTAGTCAGGAGTCCTTCTGACAGTGGACACACACACACACGCCAAAAAAACTGTGAGGGAAGAACTGCTTTTCTCCTAACCTTCAGGAAATCATATCATTAGACTCTTGGTAACGAAAACACTAGCCATATTAAATTGTTTTGAGATTAATTGCTTTGGGCTTGTAGTAGTCGTATTGTTTTCAGTCATGATTGTTTATGTGCCATTCCTTGTTTGAATTTCACAATGTTTTATGCTTTCATACTGAGCAAATAAATGAGATGAAAACAGTTCAGAGTGTATCTCAGGTAATGATACAATAAGTGTCTTCATCCACTTGTTTTACTTGTCATGTAGCATTTGGGTGTAGTTCTGGTAAAGAGTGTTTACTTAGAATCCTTTTTTTGTTTTTCATAGGATACTCCAGGGTTTATTGTAAATCGTCTCTTGGTGCCATATATGATGGAAGCTGTCCGACTTTTTGAGAGAGGTACTAGGTGGGAAATGGACTTCAAGGGATGTTGACATATAACACTGCTAAATGTTACATTGCTTCAGAAAAGCCTTTTTGAGGGATTCCCTCAAATTTTTCAGACAGTCAAGGCTGGAAGTTAATAGAGAATGTTAAATAGGAGCCAACACGTGTAGCTGGAAAGGCCTTGCCTTCACTTTGAAGTGTCAGTTTATGCAGAATTGGAGGTACTTGTGTGTGAAATTTCTGGTGGTGGAAAATGTTTCTGGCTTGGAGACGATGAAGTGAGTGTAGTGCCATTGTGAAAATGTCCTTTGTCCGCTATTCAGGAGCTTTCCTCTCTCTATCCCAGGAGACATTGATAAAAGTGATTGAAAGTCCCATAATGGGACTGGTAGTAAAGTTCTCCTGAGTTCACTTATATGGGGCTTGTGAAAAAACTACTAGTTTTGAGGTAAGTGGTGTAGTAGTGTCACACTATGGTACTGGCACGGAAGTGATTTGAGCTCAGCTACTGCCACATAAAACTTCCTGTTCCCCTTCTGTGTTGAGTTTTAGATGTAGGTTCTTCAGCAACTCCAGTCTCCCTGCTGGTCACTTTTACATTAATATGTAGGTAAAAATAATCCCCAAAGAACCACTGAATTTTCCAAAACACTGAAGCTTGTTTTGAAAAGAAGCCAATAGTAAATGTAGTGGATAAAGATGACATTACAGACTATAATTGTTTTTATTTCAAGTGTTCTGTTCATAGTGCTATGCTACTAAGAATGTCATTTGAAACATTTTGTTTTTGAAATCACTGCTTTTTTACAGATGAAAGCACTCCATTTTCAGGATTCCACCAAATATTCTTTAAATATTAAAAATCTCTTTTAAAGCACATGGAAGGGATGGTTTGATTTCAAAAAAAAAAAAAAAGGAATAAAACAACACTACTTGTTTATTCATCAACAGATGTACCTAATTACATCTCAAAGGGAGAAAAGAGCAAATTTAGTGACTTGAAAGGCAAAGGCATGAATGCAATGGGGCATTATTCTTTTAGGAAAAGTCAGAGTTTTAAATAAATTGTATGGGTGTTTCAGTGTGTTTAAAAGAGGTGCCTTTGTTAAGTGACACGTATCATTGTGCAAATTTTGGGAGACAAGAGAACTTTTAATTAAATGCAGAAGAAAACAGTCACTAAATTTGTATGTTAAAACTGACTGCTTTTGCCTGAACGAAACAATATTTTGATTTAATCTTTTTACTTTTTGTATTTTCTCCCACTGTATGATATTTCCAAACTTGCTAAAGTTCATTTATGACTTTTTAACTCTAATGAAATCTATTTTAAAATGTAGTTGATGTCTTGGGAAGGCTGATGGCTGTCTTTTAATTCATATGTTCCAGTGAATCCAAGTAAATTTTTATCATAACCTTTGTGTTTATTCTCAGAGTAGACACTTGAGCCAGACTGTCATCTACATTAAATGAAATTGTCTCTTTTCTGGTAACCCCAAGCATTGAAATGCCATTTTATAGGGCTAGTCCTTGAGTTTTTATGTATACAAAATCTCATTCTGTTAAATGTGTGCTTTTGCATAAGTAGTATACCTTTAGTATTTTAACAATGACTTAAATGGGACATATTATAAATATTAATGTATAGTAGTCTGTACTGCTCTATCCTTAGTGGAAAAACTAAAAAGCAGTCAGCTAAGTTTCTGTGGAAGTCTGCTCTGTACTAGGAGAGACAAGAATGAACTAGGGATATAGCCCTTGCTTGGCCTTTTACTATTTTTTATTGCATTGTAATAAAACTGTCAGGTGGCCAAGTTTGACAAAGTAGGACAAATCTGTTGAGAGAGCAAGTCTGTATATCTGCATCAACTGCACATGAGCTGAGGATTTAGCTGTGTTTGAATTTGGGGAACTGAAATTACGTTAGACTTAGGTAAGGTTACTCTCCACAGCTTCTCAGAAATAAAATGTGGCTAAAAAAACATTGTCAGCTTTAAAAAGTAAAAGGAGGTGTATGTATAAATTATTAGTTCATACAGAACTGTCACTGAAGTGGTTACCTTTACAAGAGAGTCTGTAAATTTAGGGTTCTGTGATCCTAGGCATATAAATTGCACAGGCTGTGTCTGCCAAGCTGCCGGACACCGTGTTCGCATCGAGCACGGAGGTTACTTAACAAGTACCTCTGGGGTTTGTATAACTTCATCTTTTTTATAGGATCTGCAGAAAAAGTGCACTGCCTTTCTCAAAATATGAGTTAGAGGTATGCAGTAGGGGTGCATCTGCTCAGATGACAGTCTAAAATACGTATTCCCAGCTAAAGAATGAGGTTAAAGTTAACTGTGACCATGTGGTAGAGCAGGATTTTTATAGGCCCAGACTGAAGCAAAAGTAACAAATTTCTGATAATTTTGATTATTTCTTTCAAAATAATTTTGGAATTCATGAATTCAACTGCACCTGCACAGTCATTTCAAGTCTCTCCTATCTGATCCCAACAGATATCCTCTGGTGATAGGTGCTGTAGCTAAGCATGTTACTCGCCTGCTCCTGCTCCCCTCTCCATGCCTGCCTTACCCATCATCTGGATATCACTTGTGTTCTGGCAGTTGTAGTGTAAGGGTAGCTCTGTCCTGTGCATCATTCAAAAGCTGCTGCTCTCTCACAAAGCTGAAATTGAGTTGTTCCTTACTTACCCTCTTCTGCTGCCTCTAAAAGAAGTTCTTGTTTCTTCATAGTGACCAGTGCTTCCTTCAGTTGTTCTGATAGGGTCAGCATGGTGTCTGTGGTTCCATCAGTAGTGCAGTGCTCTGTATTGAAATGCAAGAGGAAACCAGGAAAATGGAAATCAGGCCTGCAGGGTTTGCAATTTTTTCCTTTTTTATTTTTGTGAGAGGTTCAGCTTTATGCTCCAGCATGTGTATGCTGACTCCAGTTTTTGTGGCTGTGAAACATGCAGAGATTTCTGTGAAGAGCTGCACCAGGGTGAAATAACACCCTGTTAATTATTTATAAGTGGTGCCAAGGAGACGCGGAATCTTCTCTGTTCATCAAACTGTCAATCTTTTCTCTAGGAGATGCATCAAAAGAAGATATTGATGTTGCTATGAAGCTTGGGGCTGGCTATCCCATGGGTCCATTTGAACTGCTGGACTATGTTGGGTTGGATACCAGTAAATACATTATAGATGGTACCGCATGCTTCTTTTTTTTTCTCCTTTTCCAGTTTTTAGCTAATTTGTATATGTTCTAATGCAAATGTGACTCTTAATTATTTGAACTGAATGTTTATGGTATAGCCTTTGAACTGTTGAGGAGAAAGTAGTTAGAATTCATCTCAGAATGCTATGTGAGTACAGCATTTGTACTGCATGCTTGTACCCTTTGTACGTGGGAACAGAACAGTGGTGGCTTTGCTGACTTCATCAAGTGCTATTGGAAAATAATAATAACATCAATGGTATTTTAAATAACCAAAAAGAATCAGTGGGAAGAGGGACATGTACTGGGGATTAGGAACTCTTTGAATAGCAACAAGTGTTGAGACTCCCTATCTGTTTTCTACCAGCCATATTTTCATTCTTAATTAATAGGAAACCCAGTAAATATCTCAAAAGATGTACGTGAACCATCTCCCTGCACTTGGATAAATGTTAATACAATAATATACGTCACTGGTGACGACTTGTTGATGGTTGTGTTCTTTTGAATGAGCAGCTTAAACATCCTCTGAAGCATAATGTCACTTGGACCATGGCATTTTCAGTGAAACATCTTTTGCCTTTAGTCAGTACTGTGGAATAGTGTTATATTGTTCCAAGTAACCATGTGTTTTGCAGGTAGAAATTCAACTTGGAATTTCTTTGCACTTGAATTTCTGTTCTGCAGAGCCTTTATTTTATTTCCTTGTATTTAACTACGATTCAAAAGTTCTCCCTAATTGTTTTTAAAAATCCTCAGTGGTGGAGATTATATGGTGTTTTGGAGTACACTGAGCCTGAAGACTAATTGTTAGATTTGTGTGTAATCATCAGTACTGATCTGGGCTTTATGAAGCTGTACTGCAGTGTCTCAGCCTAGAATAAGTTCCAGTCCCTCTTCAGTTTTCTGACCTTTGAATTTTTTTCTAAGGAGATGCAGATCTCTATTATCTGTGCATGTAAACAGAACTGTTACTAATTCATCCACTTCCCTTCCTTTCCAGGATGGCATGCATTAGAGCCCAACAATCCTCTTTTTGCACCCAGCCCACTCCTGAATAAACTGGTAGAAGAAAAGAAGCTGGGTAAAAAGACTGGAGAAGGATTTTACAAATACAAATGAGCTCCAGACATCAAGAGGTGTTAAACTATCTGTATATGCTATTCAGCATTACCATAATACAGGTGTTTAAACCTTCCCAAGGGTGCAACAAGCTGCCTTTAGAACATAACTCACTTGTGAACTGAGTGAAGCACTAGTTAGCTATGGTCAAAGCTTGATTTAGTAGATTGTTTTTTTCTTGTAATTCCAAAAAGCTTTTTATGTACAGTGCCTTCATGAAATGTTGATTTTTCTCAGGTGTAGTACAGAATGACAAGTGAATTCATGTATTTGAAACAATATTATATTGATGGGGATAATACTACAAATAACCTCACTTTCTTAAAAATAAAGTTTTCAACAATTCCATGTTGAGTGTGAGGGCTTGCAGTTGTGTCTTGGATGGAGCCCACAGGGTGGCAGTCTCTTCCCACGTTGGCAAATGGAGCCTGGAATGGCAATGGGTTGTTCTGTTAGGATTTTTCTTAAGTGCGCCGCTAATCTGTAGATGTAAATTACAGTGCCTCGAATAATAATGTTTTGAAGGACATATTTAAAAAAAAATTAAGAATCCCACAATGGCAGGCTGCTCCCTGAACAGAAGGTTCCAAATAAAACATTTAAGAGCAGAGCTCATGATTTGCTTTGGGGTTTTCCTAGCATTTTCAATTAGTGGTTCAGAGCCTACTTTTCCTAGGTGCTGTAGAAACATAATGAAGATTTCTAGGTGATTTCTGTGCTCAGGGGCATAAGCTAGGATGCTGGTGGAAGCTTCTAAATGTTTTCTAGAGTCCTATAAATCAGCTGTATGTAAGGTGTCATTTTTACACAACACACTACTACTACTGTAGTTGAGTACCTTCAGGATTGCAGCTGGGAGTTTGTGCTATGTAAACAAGTAAGTGTGTTTGGCTGTGTGAGGCACCTTCATTTTGAGGCTTAATTTCCCTGGGGCTTAGTAGATCTGAATTTGTCCCTGGTGGGAGTGCATCAAATCCTGTCTTTTCCCCAAGTATTGCAGTGGGCATGAGGATTGGTGATCCATTTCAACTCAGTAGTAGTGTTCCTGTACTTTCTGTACTTAGTGCTAATATATATCTTCAGTTAGAGAAATTATGAATAATTATTTAATACTAAGTTGCCTCTTCCTCCTTCCTCCATCATCTAATTCAGATTGCATATAAAGAAACTGAGGCTGACAGAGGTTAGTTTCCTGGCACATGATCATGTAAGAAATCTCTGAGTAGAGAATAAAAATTTTGGTTTATGGGATCCTAGCCTTAATTACATATCATCTAATTTTGAGCCACTTGCCTTGAAAGGAAAGGGTTAAAGGAAAGGAATAATACTATAAACTGTCTCTTTCCTTTACTAATATATTGTTAAACTGACTTGGTTTTACTGAAATACAGCCCACTTCTTACAGATGAAGTCTGTTTCACTGAAGGTTTCTAATGCTTGTAGCTCAGTTTAGTGACTTCTAAATACTGCAGGGTGAAGTTAGCTTCAGTACTACTGTTTTCAGTAGTAATTAAAAATGGGAATCTGTACAACTCTTGTATCTTAAAAATGCTGTTTGTTTTTTACAAAAAACCATTTAGGTAGAAGTAACTTGCTACTGCTCCCTTTACTTGGATGGTGATCTTTAGTTTGGAAAGGGGAAGGCAAGGCATAGGCTATTTAATGTTAAATGTGCAAAATATTTTTCACTAGTAAATGTGATACTTTAGCAAAATAAACTTTCTCTAAAACAGTGTTTTCCTTTCAGAAGCATTAACAGGTACAGTATGTGTATATGTAATAAATAGAAGAAACCTCAAAAAGAGGCATTTATAAGTTGGATTTGCTATTTGAAAAGAGACTTTTTTTAGCAGGATGGGCCCTGTGGAAGTACTTTAATGGTGATGGGCATAGTTTGTTTTATTGGCATGTGGAGTGCTGTGCCAGGATGAGTAGAAATGAGGTAAAGGGTGAAAACTCCAAATGCTTCCTCTTAAATCTGGATCAGATTGCAGAGTGGTAATTGAATGACTGACTGACTGACTGACTGTAGTCATTGAAACAAGGTAAGCCTTTTCTTTTGCTCCTTAGTGGGGAGGCATGGAGAACTTAGGAGTCCCTTTTAAGGGAGGAAAATTAGGAAATTAGCCAGAAGTACGATATTCACTCCTGAATTTTACAAGAATTTCTACAGCTTTGGTTTCTACAATTTCTACAGCTTAATTTCTAGAGCTACAGCTTAAAGGTTTCTAGAGAGCTTAAAGAATATGTAATGAAATAAAGGAATTGCGTGTTTCAACCTTTTCCTCAGTAAGATTATTTCTCATCCCTTGCTTTGTCAGTGACTTGAAGCAGAGGTACATGAGCCACCTTCCACTGCACACAGTGTTGATGAAGGGGAATCTCATGCTGGTCAGTACCTCAGTACATGAGACCTGCTCTCACCATTCAGCTCTCCTTGAATTGTTATTAATAGTGGAAAGGAGACTGTGGAAAAAATGAGGGTTAGAAGAGAAAGGAGGGAAAGGTGTTTGGTTTCCCTCACTGCCTACTTTTAAAACTTTTAGTCTTTATTATCCTTTCTGCCAGCAGGCCTCATGGATTTAGAGCATTTTTCCCCACTTTGGTCACAGCTTTGGGATGTACACTTGGCACAGTTTAAGGGCAACTTCACAGCCAACAGCTGAGGAGTAGGACATGAGCCCAGCAACTGCAGCTGGGAAGATGGCTCCAGATTCAGCATCTGGGTCATTTCAGCTGCCAAATGTGCTCCATCTGTGGTCACCCTAGCTGCTGACACGGCGGGGGAGAAAACAGGAGCACAGCAAATTTTAAACAGGGACTTGAAAGCAAAATCTATTTGGCAGAGAAGGATGCTCTGCAGGAGTGGCTCATGGGGTATAAAGTGTTTTTTTTGGCAGTAAAGTTTGATCTGAAGAGGAATTAAGTGTGTAAAATTGATTGAGCAACTGCATAAAATAACTCAGAAAGGTAACTTTTTTCTTTTGTAGATGAATTATATTTGTCCCCCAAGCCATCTCACCCAAGGGTTTTGAGGTGACAGTGCAAATACCCTTCAAAAACCAATTAACCTGAGTTAACTCCAGCAGCTAGTATGGGCTCTTCAGAGCCATGACATGCAGTACTACCAGCCATGTACTTCAACAGTGAATTGGGTCTCTGAAAAACAAAGGTGGTGGCTTCTGAATGATATTCCATTGTGGTTTGGGTTTGTTTTCTTAGTACCATATTTGGTGGCTTTTTCTGTGGATGGGGCTCTTACACACTTCCAGGTATCTGGTGAAACTTCTGAGGTTCATCAGCTGATCTCTTTTGGAAACCCACTTACTATAAATTAGTATATATTTATAGGTGAAGAAGCAAAAAATAAGAAATTTGCTATATAAAGTGAAGTGTAGTGAGATACTACTGTCTTGCTATATCTGTTACTAGAATGAGAAGGGTATCTGAAAAAGGGGTGTTTTGTTTGGCTGCCCAAAAGGTGATTTTGGTGTGAAAAGGTCTGTATGTTCCCGACTTTGTGCCAGGCTTTGGTCAGTAATGTCGGCAAGTGACTGAGGTGTAAGCGGATGCAATGCAGTGTATTCCTCTGGCTAGGCGTGGTGCTAGGAGGTGGGTGCTAAAGGATGGAGGTAGACATAGCAGATATTCTCTGTTGTTTAATGCAAGCTTCTTATTCTTGCATTTAGAGAAAGCTCCTTCACAGTACTAAAAGACTTCAAAGATGTGGGCAAACTACACACACCTTCTGTACTTTGTAGAGACCAATTTTTCCTAAAAA
The DNA here is from genome assembly GCA_013400215.1 of Cisticola juncidis. Lineage (NCBI taxonomy): Eukaryota > Metazoa > Chordata > Aves > Passeriformes > Cisticolidae > Cisticola > Cisticola juncidis. Next base: position 411,383 of record VXBR01002375.1, read on the forward strand.
ATTATTGCTGACAGTTCTGGAGTTAATTTTTTCTAGAGGGCCACCGGTAGCTGTGGTGCTACATTCTTCTTTTTCTAACTAGTACCAGAACAATGACCCACATTTCAGTATTTTTATTCACTACAGTTTGTAACTATGAGGGCAATTATAAAACTGACCTGAGTAATGCCTTTTCCCTGTACTTTTTTGGAGGAGCTGAAACCAGGAGCAAAAAACAGATGGTGTGATTCTTTTGAGAGCTAGATCTTTTCATGTTATATTTTCCTTCAGTAGCTTTTCTTGTTATTCACAGCCAGAGGGATGTGCTTCTACTGAAGTCTGTTAGAGAAGGGTTAAGTAGAGCCACAATCTGGTAACTGTAAAGATGAGTTGTAGAATGATCTGCCTTGAGCTTTATGATGCTCTCAAAAGTTCACATCAAAACTGAAATCACTCTTTATGTATCATTTACTATCTAGTATACTTGTTTGCTTATGAATGCAATGCTGTGCAGAGTCTTAAATTAAATGTACGAGATAACAGACCAGTCTGTGATGATGTCAGGTGTTACTGATAATATATTAGATTTGGGTTTGAATGCCCATGGAGGAACTTTGCACTTGTTCAATTCACTCTTCTGTTTTATTCCCTTAGAGGTTTTCTATTTGGTTTTCCATCAATTGCAAATAACTCATAGCAGTGCATTCTTTGCAGAGAAACCAGCACTATAAAGCTCTAATGCTGGCTTGAAGTTTTGGTTGCTTCTGGGGCAGGAATAATACAAATCATCAAGCCTAGTTATTAAAGGAGCCACTTCTTTTGTCATGTGGTGGCATGAGGCATCGCAGTGAGGCGTAAGGCCAAGATTTGTTTCCAGCCCGGGGTCAGAGACTGCAAGTTGGCCACGGCACAGGAGGATACTTTAGCACAAGGCTTTTGCTTGGCGGGCACTAAGGAACTTGTCGCTTACTTTGGCTATCCTGTGTGCCAGATAACAGGATTTTTTCCTAGCCTGTTGTTTGCTGCTGCTTTGCTTTGTGCATCTCTGTCCTGCCTGGTAACAGCTTCTTCTATTCTGGTCCATTTTTTCTGCCAGCAACCACTTCTAGGGTGGTTTTCTGTAAATGGAGAAACCCTTATAGTTAAAGAATGCAAGTTTTTTGTCATTAGTAACTTAAACCCCCCATTTAGAGTCTTAGCTTCAGCAACAAAAATGTTGTGGATTAACCACTTTCACCAGCAAGAGGCCTTCTGATGAGCTGTGGGAAGAAGTGTATGCTTGGTGGTAGGTCTACAGTAAACAGCTGGAATTTGCATGTGGTGAATTAGCACCAAATAAAATCCCCCTTTTTTTGTTCTTAATTATCTTTGCATACTCAAATGGACCTATTAAACATTTGTGCAGTAGAAATTGGTAAAACCACCCATGTACAGTTAGTGGATCTTGATTGGGCGCAGGCTGGCATTGCTGTGTTGGTGGCAGGACCTATGTATGTAACATGTAATCCAAGGAAGGGACCACTCTGATCCCTGACTCCTTGGCAATGCAGTTGTGCCCTGACTTGGATTAGAGCATTGCAGTCATTCAAAGAAAACCCTTGCTTCAACTCAGAATCTTCACCTACTTTACATTGACTTTGTTTGGGACTGTTGCTTTGACTCCTACACAGCCACAAGCATAAGCAGGTGTAAGATACACTGCATTTGTATGTCACAGGCTTCTTAGTTGTTGGTTTTATCTAAAGAGGTTGTAAAAGATAAACTGTTTCTGGCAACTGCTTTATTTCTCTGAATATGTCAAGACAGCTAATGGGTTCCTTACAGCTGATGTTGCAATCCTTTCTTCCTGGCAATTTAGGGTGAAATTTCTAAAAGCCTTTTATTTCAGTTGGAAGCCTAGTTATGTTTTCCAGAATGTCTAAACAGATGAGCCATCAAGCTTCCCATGATTGCTTCTCAGCTCTGAAATCCCTCTCAGAACTTGAAGAAAGTATTTATTGAAGAGCCTGATTTTGGGGGTCCTAGTTTATTGTTAAATCTTGAACCTAATTTCTAAAATAATGGGGAATATTAGAAAACAACTGGCATGGACTTCAATGGCAAGTTTTCCCACCTCCTTTCAGTTCTTGAGACAATGTGAAAGAAAACAGCCACTTTTATACTTTTCTTCCTCTGTTTCCTCTTTTTCCGTGTTCTTGAACACAATTACTTACAGGAACAAAATTCTACTCTTGCTAATTAGTGACTTCAGACAGTTGCAGTCAGACTGTACTTTTAACAATCTGAAAATAGTACTGCCCTCTGATTTCTTCACCCTCTCCTTTCACTTTCTTTTGAATCAAAGGGTTATCCCATCTGCTTACAGATTGATTTTTGAGTGCTTCTGTGACATCAATGTCAGAGAGTGAGCAGTGGACACCCAGATAATGTTTTAAGTGCCTTAAAAGTCTTCTGTGAGTCCTTTGAGGCAGAGCATGGGTGAAATAGACTGCAGGAAAATAGTTCATTGAGACGGAGCTGATTTGAATGAGGGTGAGGATTCTGAAACCAGTCAGGGTACTTTTAGGGAAATGGCAGTATGTGTGAAATGTGAGATTCAGGATGGGCTTGAGGATATTTCTTTTAATAGGAGAGAATATGGGAGGACAGGGAGAAGATGCTATGAATTTCACATAAGTGGTTTTCCTGATACCGTTTTTTTAATTGATTTAAACAAAACCATTACTTAAAACTGAGGAAGAGGTCTTTCTCTTTCTTAGAGACTTAGCATTTTATTTTTGGCCAAGACTGGAAGCTATTGTTGCCTAAGTTGACGCATAACTGGCAAATCTATGAACTGAAGCCAGTATTGTTACTTAGATCTAAATTTGTAAGGACATTTGGTTGTCATAGATTAAATGATGAACATACAGTTTACCTCAAAGACAGTTATATTCTAATGACTATTTGCACATGTTTACAGCTGAATTCCTTGCTTAGCCTATTGACATGTGATACTTGAAATAGCAGTAGAAGGAGAGTATAATGGCAAGCGATGAGTATGTCAAATGATCATACAATTGGCACTATCTTCACCCACAGGCTCACTGCTTTTTAGCAAAGGCCAGGGCTTTTCCACAGTGGTAGGCATTTCTAACATTACAAGGAGGAAAATTTCTAGTGAAAACTATGACTTAAAAAAATTGCTTTTATTGTGTTTTAGGGAATGAACTGTTTCAGTTACAGATAAGACTGGGCTTAGCTACTGCTGATATCAGTTTGATTTAGAATTTCAAGTCATTCATATTATGTGAGTAGTACTAGTCCACAGGCACTTAGCTCAACTTAAAATGGATTTATATTGAAATTGGGAAATCTAAAAATCAATCTAAAAGGAGTGCCATATTCTCTAACTTCTGCATGCAAGGAAGTTGTTTTGGAGAACTTGCTGAATCTGCTGGGGAATGAGAGAGTAATAACAAAGTTTGATATTTGGCAACTGGAAATCCAGCATGTGTTAGCAGATTTTAGATACCTTTGACTAGAAGATTTCAAGATGTGAATTAGCAAGGACATCCTTCAACCCCAACTACTGTATGCTGTGAATAATGTGGCAGGCTTTTCTGTCCTGGTTAGGAGTTGTCTTCTGCAAATCACTTAATTTAATTAAGTATTGGCCACAATGTCTAAAAGAAACTGGATGAAATCTGGTAAAGGGACAGGTGAGAAAGTCCTGTCTAGTCTTCATTGTTCAGCTGGGAGTGATGGGTAGATGGAACTTGTGTTTGCACGTTTCATCTTTTCTGTGAGCTGTTGCTTCCGCTTAGTTACACCTTCAGCCTAAGCATGGGTCTCTCCACACTACCCTGGGGTCATGGCAAAGTAAATGCTGCAATAGCAGTAGTTCCTAGTAGAAAATAGTTCAGATGAAACTTAAAACCACACCCATTGCTTTCGCTGTGATTTGTTCTTGGTGTTCTGTCTGGGTTTCCTTGCCTTTTCCTCTGAAAGTGAGCTAACTTCTGCCCAAAAATGGCAAAGGATTAATCTGGTGAGACAATGGCTGGAGTAAGGTAAACTTAAGAATTCTTTGAATTTTGGTTGATAAATACAGTATATTCCATGTTTATATAATTGATGTTATGATAACTTTACCTGTAGTGTAGCTGTATGTATCTCATTTAAAATATCCCTTAATTCTTCCGTCTGTGCTTTACATGAGTTACATGTAATTGCATCTGATCCTCACAACATACCTGGGAGCTAAGTAAGTACCGTCCTTGTGCTTGGGGAACAGATACACAGGGAAATTGTTCCTTCACTTCTCTAGAAAATAGTAGTTCTCCCCTTTCTTCCTTCAAATTGCTTTTATTCCCAAACTGGACAGAATGAAAATACAGTATCAGTGTTAGACCATTGCTAGATTTAAGTCCGCTTTTTTAGGTTCATAGGAAATCCAGCAGGTTGTTGGAAAGGAGGGACTACTTCTGAGTGGGTGAGAGCAGTTAGCAAGGCTGTTCCATCACCAGGGAACTTTTTTGGTTACGAGGACAGGCCAAGAGCAGAGGTGTCAGTCAAAAGCAAGAGAGAAAGGAGAGGAGGAAGGAGCCCTAGAGTAGAAGTGAAATCAGATGGACTAGAGGAATAAGGGAGTAAACTACTTGAATATTCAGAAATGGCTTGCAATTCAGCTTCAGTATGTAATTTCAGTAAATTCACACTTACTAAACAATTAAATATGGGTAGTCACTACTTTAGAATACCAGTATAGGCACAATTAGACTCCTCAGTGATTAACCAAGTGCTGTGAGTGGTTTAATTTCTTGTCATGCAGTTTTACCAGTCCCACTCAAAGGGAAACTTTGACCATATGTGAAATCTGCCATATAAAATCTAAATTTTCAAACAGTGGCCATTCGTGGTTAAATTTGTTGAGGGTTATTAGATTAAGGTGTATTGATTGTGAATTCTTTCAGGTTATTGTCATAAAAAGTTGAGTACAATTTGAAGCTGTCAGGTCTTTACAGGAAAAAAGCAGTGGCTGTTCTGTCACATGATTTGTTTGCAAATATGATTACTGCCTATTAATTTAGGATTAATAGAGTATAGAATGAAAGAAGTTGCTGCTGATGTTAATCATGACAAAATTAAACATTTCACAGAGAAGAGTAAAAAGAAAAAAAAATTCAGGGTAGCAAACATCAACTAGAATGTAAGAATCTTGTCCCTTGGGCTTTTTTCAGTCAAGGGATGTAGTCACTGCCATGTTGTGATGTGTGCTGTCTCCTCCTTTATTACCCAGCACTTTGCTTTCACTGGCAGGTGCCAAGGAAAACTAATCCTATAGCATTTTGCTTTGTCAAGATCTGAGTCCTTGTTTCTGTGGCTTTTTCTCTCTGTCTTAAAACACAGAGATGTCCTAACTCAGCTAAATAGATATCCTATAGGACTTTTTTAGCCACTTTTCCTAGCTGTAGGAAATTTGTACAAATGCAAAGAATGGCCTCTCCAAATAAGTTTTCTGACCATAATTAAGTTTTGGACTATGTTATTTTTCTTTTTGTTCTCAAGATTTTATTATGTCAGTTACCTTTTCTCAGCACAGTGAAGGGTACAGACCACTTCTTGGGTGAGTTGCTCTTCTAGTATGAAGCAGAAATTTTTCTCCTAGCTCTGCTGGTTTATGTTGATTTTCCATAGCTGACAGGTTAATGAATCTGTTGCTTATTTGAATGTGTTTGATGAGTGAGTGATGAAAGTGAGATGAGTGAGTTTATCAAAATGTGGTTTGTAGAACATCATTCATAAGAAAAAAACTTAGTTTTCTAAGGTTCCCAGACCAGGTATGCAGTGGCTGTTATCTCAGCCAAGCAGACATCTGTGATTCAGTGAAGGCATGGTTGTTGCAGGAGGAGTATCCCAGCAAAAGAGAAGACATCATTTAAAACCCATGGCCTGAAGGTATGACTGTTTATCTGGGAGGGTGGGGAGCACTATTTCAGTCCTTGTTTTGACCTGACCAAAAACTGGTGATTAAGAGGTTAATTTCCCCTACTTCTGGCACATATGTTTCTTTTCCTGGGCAGATGCCCATTTGCTTGTCTTTCTAAACCTGAGCTTCATATCTATGAGGAGATTCAGATTCATACATTAATCCAGAGTTTCTCTTCCTGATGTGTTGTGGAGAAATGAATGTGTTTGGCCATACTTTCTAGGTTTTTGGTTTCATCTCGGAACGTATTTATAGCCAACCCTTTTCCTGTTACAGCTTCTCCTTTTGACTGACTTCCTTTCTAGCCCAGTAGTTCTTCACTCACCTAACTTAGGAGAAATGTATTCATAGCTGACAGACTTTTGACTATTTGTGGACTTCTTTCCCCTCTTATGTTCTGCTTTGTGTTAGGTCCTTATTCTGGAAGAGAGACTTGCTTGCATGTTAGTCCTGTTGCAAATGAAGGGAAAAAACTGCAGCTGCCTCATGGCTGCAGGGCATTTCTTAAGTCTCAGTAGTGTCCTTCATTTTCTGCCAGGCTTCCTAAAGCCTAATTAGCTGCCCGTAGATCAGAGCAGGAGGCCACCAGGAAACAGAATGGTTGCTTCAAAGCCTTGTGCACTGGAGTGGTTTCAAAGGAGTGCAGACAACTGATGCTGTGGATTCTGCATCTCCTAGAGCCTGGAGCAAGGATTGGGTCCTTAAGGTCCTGTATTTGCTGAAAATTGACCCAGCCATCAAGCTTCCCCTTGTACAACTAAATTACTGTCTTTTCTGCTACCTAATCCAAAGAGGAAACTACAACAGAAGATAATTCAGTAGAGCTGGTAAGTCCCTATAAGCACAACTAGTGAATCTGTCATCACTTGCTGCGTTAGAAGCCAAAGTTAGCTGAAGCATTGTTCTTTTATGTAACACAGGGAAAATGGCTCTGGTCCAGGTGATCCAGAAGCCTGAGGAACCAGACCGTCCTGTGAAGTTGGCCTGATTAGCTGTAAATAATCCTGGCTCAATTCCCCTGTGTCTGCTCATTTTGGTGAGAGGAGGGGGAAGGCTGTGTGTTTCCTAGGTACTTGGATAGCTCTGTGTTTATGAACTTGACTGTCCTTGCTGATCCATGCAAGAGCTGCTTTAATACACACATAGAAGCAAGTGTGGGGGCAGAGAGTGGTCTGTGAATGCTTGTACAGAAGTGTCTGGATAATTAACTCAGCCATTAGGTAGGAGCATTTAAATCTTTGAAGATGTTTTCTTTGGGAAATACAGGATAATCATCTCCTGAGGCACCCAAAAGAGACAAGATTAGATTCTCCTGAGTTGCACATCAGGAATTTAGGTGCTGGTTTTGACTCTCATCTGGAATAATTTGTCCATGTCACAAGGATATAAACCTAGTCTTACTGCCACGGTAGCTGATCATCACTTTACTAGCTCATCCATCTCCACTGACAAGGTGGCCCAATACAGTGAGGGCTCTTTTGGTCCCACAGGAGCAAATACCAATTATCAGGGGAGGGCAGGAGTGGACACAGACCCAAGTCACAGGGGGCATTCCAGGACAGCAGGGTTACTCTGTCTCAGGTGTTATCATGGCAGCATCCTAAGCCTTGCATATTAGTTAACCATTCCCATAGCTGCTCTATGTGAAAGGTCTTTGATCTATGAATGAGTTCAACACATGGTGCTTGTTCACTGTATGTTAACAGCAGAGAAATTATTTTTAGCTCCCAAATTATTTTTCTTCACTGTTAGAGCTGAAAGAACTTTCATCCTTAAGGCAGGCAACTGTTCACAACAGTGTGATGAGGACAACGTGCTACATGAAGCTGACACATTGGGAACAATTTTTTTCAGAATGGGTAAATGGGTTTTTAAATAGCCATTAAAAACTCTAAATGAAATAGTCATGTTTTATAAAGTTCTAAGAAGAACTGTTGTCTTTGGAACATGTAATTTGCAGATGTCACTGCAGTAATCCTTGATTTAGAACAATTACAGCACTAAGCACTTGCCGTTTTTTCCCCTTTAAAAAACAAAACCAAACCCCAAACCAAAAGCCAGACAGGTTTCCAGCAAAAACTGGGATAATTGAATGGAAACATAGCCAAGTCTTACAAGACTCCAGGAAACAGTTGCTATTCTCTCAAGAGATTTTGTACTGCCATCTGAGAGCCTGGTCACTTGGTTTTTTTGGGTTTGGTTTTGTTTTTTTTACATAATCACTAGTTGCTAGAAATAAATATTGCAAGAACTAATATGCTGATGCCAGCCTTAAAACTGGGCATGTGTGCAATGCACGCTGGTTTAAGATGTTTTATAACATTTTTAATTATGAAATTTCTTATGCAACTGAGTTAAAGGGTCATTTATAAACTATCCAGTTCCAATGCTTCCTTAGGCAGTAACTGACCTGTGTCATTTTCTTGTAGCTTAAGCTTGACTCAGTCGAGTCTCACACCAAACAAGATTTGTGAGTTGGAGTACAAAGAATGCTGATCCAATGTAAGGTTCATAATATTTCTTTTCCACTCACAGTTCATTGGAGTAGTTTATCTGTGGCTCCAGTGTGGGGGGCTTTTTTTAAGTCCCGTAGTAGAAGTGAGGCAGCTGTGCTGCTTGCTGTGGCAGAAACATCTCCCAGGCACCACTGGCAGTAGGCAGGCCATGCCAGCTCTGTATCTCTGACCATGAAACCAGGCCTTGCACAGCTGATTCTGCAGCCAGCTTCAGTCCCTGGCTGTGGGATAATTTATACAGTTACAAGAAATTTAGCTGTAGGCCTCTATCTTTTGTGTGGGTATGGACTGCATCCAGAAAAATGCAAATCCATATTCCTAACCATCAGCTTAAAACCAATGCTCCCTTCCCTGAAATTTTGCTAGGAAAATTATGATGGAAGGTCCTTAGTACTTCCACTTAGGCCAAAGCTAACTGAGTAACACAAGGGAGCATTGAACCTCCCCATTCCTTATTCCTGGTGTGGAACTGAGGCTTCTGTTCATTTTCAAAGAAAAAGTCATTTTCCAAAATCACTTCAGATGAGCAAACAACCAAATAGACACATTGCATTTCCTGCAACAGAAGACTGAGCTAGAAGTCTTCAGCTTTACAAGTGACTGTGCCTTCCTGAGCTCGCTTCTACCTTTGAGGGATTCTAGCAAAAAACATTCTCTTTTTTAAAAAAGCCATTTTAAAGACAGTTAACTTCAGTTTTATTACAAAGCTTTTATTAAAAAACAAATGCTCAGCACATTAACTCAAACTGGAATGACAAAAAAAAAATTGGTTGACAGTATTTTTGGCAAAGGCTGTGCCTTACTATTTTAAAAAATGGGTACATCAATGCTCATTTCAACAACTGGCATAAAATCCCACTAACAGGCTAACAAAAACAGATACAAATACAGAACAATTGAAGTAATAATTCAAGTGCTGGGCTTTTTACAAGGAGAAGGGGAATGGGTGAGAAGGAGAACTCACTGCAGTCAGATTTGCTGGATGTATTGCTTATGTTTACAGAGTAGATGATGCAAGACTAACATGTCTACTGACCAGCTGACTGTTGTTACATTTATTTAGTTCTACAGGACACTGTATTATATAGACTGAGAGGCCACTATTTGTTACAAATAGTTTAACAAAACAGCCACCTTTTTTCCATACAGATTTTTCCTCTGGCAGAAAAAAAAGAAAAAAAAGAAAAAAAAGAAAAAAAAAGAAAAAAAAGAAAAAAAAGAAAAAAAAAGAAAAAAATCCTTTTATTTAAAAAGTATTTCAGATTTCTGTCACTTGTTTAAAAGCTCATACCTAGTAAAATATACACCAAAGAAATTACAAACTAAAAGTTAAAATATAAAAGCATTCAAGTTTCTTTAAAAAAGCGAAAACCAAAATTGATCCTGTTGCACCATTAAATAAAAAGAAGGTTGAGCGTGTCATCCTGGTCCTGGCAAATTCCATTCCTCGATGTGCTGTATGGGGCAGCTGTGGTCTACGTTATTCTGCTGGCTGAAGCAGGCAGAGACAGCCATGCTACTGTGTTTGCTGACTCAGTATGGACACAGATGAGACGGGGGCTTAAGAGTGCAAGGCAGAGGTGAAGACAAAAGCTGCTCTGCTGACCCAGGAGCTCGTTTGCTCTATTTATATCGGGGCTGGACCTCGTGATAGTGAAGGGTTTTGGCAGTGATTGTCTTTATGATTCAGTGTCTCTAGCAGTGACATCAGGGTGAATGACATCCTAGACAGACTCCTTGGGGGTGGTCTGTGCGGATGAAGGACACACCTAGGGTTTAACAAGCTTCCATCTCCAGAAGGGGTCCTGGTGTTGCCGCCTTTGCTTTGCAAGTTGAGAAAGCATTTCTTTTCCCACCTACAGGGAAGAGGGGGGGAAGAGAGAGAGAGAGAGTGATAAAGACTATCTGAAGCCTTTAAAAAAAAAATTTCTTCAAACAAGCTGGTGATAGGTCATTGTAACTCTTAGAACTGTATTAGTGGAACGTGCATTACAATGTCAAAGTTAAATGCAGGTTTATTACTATCTGATTATGCTTTAAGTTTGCAACCATATTTTTGGAAAGCACTTTGGATTGTAAAGAGATACCAGCTAGAAAGGTAGAGTCTTAAACATCCAGCACATTACAGAAGTACTTCCCTTTTGTAGTGGATTTCATTTATCTACAACATTTGACCCAGATACCATTACAAAATTAGACATCCTCAGGCTTTAGTACTGCAGTGCAGTGGTCGAGGTCAATTAAAACTCTATTTCAGAGCCTCAAGAACTACTCCCTGCAGACATGAAAAAATGCTGTCTTCTGCTAGCTTTTTGATAGAGAAACGTGGTGGATGAAACTTGTGTGAACAATGATTCTACCATCCATCCTCATGATGGGAGAGGATTTGTTCTGCTCTTCAGTGGGGTAGGGAACATCTTCTAGCTGTGTGAGAACCATGGGCCTCCTTCCTAGCAGCAAAGTTCACTATATCTTGGAAGGATTTATATTCTTAGAGCATGTGAAATGGCCCACAGTACAGGCCTAATAGGAATTGCTCATCCAGAGAGCAACAGTTTTTCCTCACTAGCTCTCTGAGTTACATCAGCAGATTTATGAAACTGCCAACTCAACCTTGCCCTTCTGATCCAGACAAATGGATTATAACAGGACCTCCACCCCAAATCTCTCTAACGAGCCAGACGCTTTTCCACACATGGACACGTTCTCCAGTAACTGTTTGGGGATTATTGGTATCTCAGAAAAATCAGCATTAACCTCTAGGTCTCCATGTACTACTCAACTGCCAGACAAGTAGAAGGTTCAATGAGCAAAACTTTGAGAGTGATCAAAATTAGCACAAGAATTGAGTGGAGAAGGTAAATGGATTTTCATCAGAAGAAACACAAAATGCTTAGTCATATAAAGAGGATACACTGCCAGCACCTTGAATCATGCAAGGCAAGACAGAACAAGTTTATGAAGAAATGGTTTAAACCACAAGTCAAACTTCTTTTAGACTAATCATGGCAGATAGACTGCTAAAGCCTGCAAGAGCCACAAACTGAATTACATTCAGTAATTACATTACAGCAATTTTTACATTACATTACATTTCAGCAGTATTTAAAACAGGGCCATCTATAACTGAGCACCCACCTCCCATCAGCTGCAGCTTCCATGTAAACCATTACAACACAAAGTGTTTCACTCATAGTGGCTGAGTAGCGTGGCAGCTCCTGAGTAAGGAGTTACACTGCCTCATGTAGTCCAGGGTAGAAACCTCTAAAACTGATTTTGTACCCTTTGATTTTAATCAGCATAAGCTAAGTTTCCAAAATCTTACTGAACAAGTTGACTCCTTATCAGAGGTCACCCATAGGGCCATTGTTATAGTGGAAAGGAAAGCTGAGGACACTTAAGTTTAGCTGCAGACTAAGGCAGAAAAGACCAGCATGAATTTATAGCAAACTACTTGTATAAACCAGATTTGATACAGATTCCCTTGCCGTCCAAAAATTGCCAAACTTGATACATAAGAAATAACTTACACCTGCCGCTGTAGCCACAAAAGGGCATTTAAAGCCACTAAGACCTCTTAAACAGCACAGCTAGAGGTCCAGTGGCAAACCAGCAGTTTCAACAGAGGTGGTCTGTATTGACTAATTCAGTTCCTATTTCCTCATAAAACCAGCCCATGTCCCATGTAAAAAAAGCCTTCTGAGCTTCCTGCCTTTTTTTTTTTTAATTTTTTATAAAGTAGCGCAGTGCTCTGTAACATGTGCGGATCAAAGAGCTATGAAGGACTCTACCTTTCCAAGGAGCACGAAAGAGAGGCCAAGCAAACAGCAGAGAAACACTGGGGAGAGCACCCTGCAGCTTTATATTTATTTTGTGCCTTTTCATCCTGGATTTTCAAAGGTTTGGTCCAGGTTGCTCTTCCTGGGAAGGTTTTCCTCTCAGTCTTACATGAAAACATTCAGCTTCCTGTTGAGGAATGGCCTTGAGGCGCCAGGCCAGTAGTTCACAGCAGTCTGATACAAGCGCTGTGATTCAGAGCTACTCCCCATTAGCAGCCAGGAATGTCTACTTCACTGGAGGAAATGAAATGCTCTTCTGTTGAGATGGTTCCCTGCCTCCTCCCCCCTTCCCTCGCTAGCAAGCTGTCTTTGAAGTCAGGAGGTTAAAATAACGACCGTGGCCTTGCTCTGGCCCTCAGCTTTTTCCAGCAGCGGCCATTCCTTCTCTCTCAATCCAGAGGGAGCTTTTGCGGTGCCTGCCTCTGTTCCATAGTTCCTAAATATGCCCAGCTCCTCTGGAGACACTGCAGACACCACGGTGATTCTGGATGGGGACAGGCACAGGGAAGCCCCATGTGTTTTTATTTCCAAGCAGTACAGCAAATTACACAGTAGCCATCCTGAAAACAGCATCTAGAACTCAGCCTTTCCCCTGCTGCACATTTGGGCTAAACGCTGGAAATTGCTTCTACTGCTGATAAACCCAGTAATACCTAAAACATACGATGATGATGGTGTTGCATTACAGATATAAAACAGGTCAAATCAGGATTCTTTTCAAGAAACCACAGGCATGTGCTAAGGAGACTGAAGACTTCCCACATCTAAGGCTTCACTGGGGGGCTGCAGCTGAAGTCTCGCCAGGCGAGGCATGCCCTAGCAAAGCCCAATCCACAAGTGAAGTCGGCACAAATCAAAGACTGCAATTACAGCTCCCTGGCTGTGGTTAGGCTTCAAAGAAAGTGCTGCAAGTCACATTTTACATATGTGAAGTCTTGAGCCTGAGCCACAATAGGAGGCACTGTCTGTGCCATTTGCAGTGTACATCTGACTGCAGGAGGAAAGGGAAAAAAGAAAAACACCACCTTGAGAAAGAAACAGACATAAGATTCAAGAATAATGCAGTACATAAAGAAAAACCTTATTACTGAAGCGAAAAAACTGTAATTCAGGAATTGCTACAGTAAAACTAAGGTCTCCTAGCAAGGTTAGGCTCAGTGGCTGAGGGGATTACAAGGGGATCTGAAGTCCTCCCCATGCTTCGGAATGAGATGGATTGAAGGGTGGGTCCACAAAAGGTCTTTTAGCTTTTCTAGAACAAGGGAGAGAATTATGCAGCTTCATCTAGGTCATACTAATTAGAAAAGGTTATTGAAAAAAGTCAAGAGTGTCCAGGTCAGTACAGGAATAAGCATGGAGTAAAAGAAATACCTAACCCTTCAGAGAGGGCAAGGGATATCGAACATTTTAAATGAGGTAATTTTTTTCTACGCCTTTCCCTATCACATTGTTTGGATACAGTTCTAAGAAGAGACAAGACTATATATAACAGGAAGTTACATGTAATTATTTTTAAAAAGAAAAAAGGTTAATCTCCAAACCTGTCTGTTAATCCGATACTTCAAACAACATGGCAAATTCAGAGACCAAAGCTGAAACTGTGATTTTCTTTGCAAGTCTAAGACAAATATGTTCAACTTACTGCCAGGCATGGTTTATTCAATACTCCAGAAAGCCAGCTATGCAAAACCAGGTCATTATTTATCAGGGCGGTTCATGCTGTTTGTGGAGTCCCTCTGTATTTTCCTTAATAGCAGAGCTGGAGAGGGTTTCAGGCACAAGCAGATAGATGCCGGCACTGCAGTCTGCTCCTCTTCCTGCCCAGCTGTGCCATGGTTTGTGGGTTTAGCCCAAACCAGATCTTTGAGATGTTCAGGGCAAACACAAACAAACACTCAACAACCCTTGTTGTTTCTAAACAAATAAAGCACCTCCCAACAAAACCCCAGTCATTTTAGTAATCCAGTTTGCTGCAGGGTCCCACAAGCTGTTACAAAACATGGATGGAGAGACCTACGGGAGACAGGAAAAAGCCCTCTCTGCAAGAGCTGCATACCAGCAGGCAGCAGAGGAAACTTTTTAAGCTGCCTTTGTATCCTAAGAAATGACATAAAATTATACCCTAAAACTGTAACAGATGCTACCATGTTGAAACTGTTCTAGTATGAATGTTTTCTTGGTCTGTCCAACCCCTCCATCCCCCTTGCTACTTTTAACCTTGGTCCATTGCGGGTAACTGAATGGAGACTCCAACAACAAATTATTCACTGTTGTTTTAAATGCCCTGAAATAACTGTCCCTGAAAATACCTCTCCATTAACTACAGGTGGAGGCTGGAGTCCTTAACTTCTGTCCTCATAATTTGACCTCAGCTAGATGCATTACATGAGCAGCAGGAATATTCCTCCCCCAGCCTTCCCAAGACAGAGACCTCTTCCACAGTAGATTAGTTTCAGCATGGAAAACACCCAGGTATTTCAGTGTTCCCGTTTTGCACAGCTGACGGCAATGATGCCAAGCAGGTGTGGCTCTTATCAAAGGCCCCCAGTGTAGGCAGCACAAAACTACGATCTTTATCACTGAGATATAATCTTTAAAATTATCTTACTGGAAGACCCAAGACATGTTTTTCCTGTTGGGGGTGGGAGGGGAGACGGGCTCCATGTTTATAATAAAAACCAGATTGCCTCTAGACAGCTGTCTCTACCAGCTTCTTAAAGAGGAACGGTATACTAAAGGCGAGGAAGAGGGAGGAAGAAACAGGCTTGTCTCTTTTCTGTATCTTTATGGCACACAATAAATATTCAGAAGACTATTTTTAAAACTATTTGTTTTCTAGACTGAAATTGCTACTTCAGTTTTTACCTGCTGTAGCAGAGAAGAACATGAGGTATTTGTAAAACAAAAAGTGAAAATTCTTTCAGAAGAACTAACATGGGTACAGTTTACTTTGTAGATCATTTTTTTCTGCCACCATTAAACATATGTTAGAATTTACACTGCTTTGAAAGACAATCTCAACAGTTATATCTTCTGATACATGGAATAATATAAATAGTTGCTTTCATGAAACCAAAGGCAAGTCAGATGTAACCTAAATATCTTCCTGAGCTTCCATCAACTCTTCTACACAGAGACATCTTCAGAGCAACACTACCAGCATAAGACAACACTTCACAGAAACCACTACAGAATTTAAACATACCAACCTCACTTTGATGCAATTAACTCATCTCATCATAAAATCTCTACTGGTCCAAAATACACAACAGGAATCCTGTGTATCTCAAGACACATACATGAAGAAAACCAACTGTTCATCAAAATGTAGTCCCACATAGCTTTTGCATTTGCCTTTACACCATAGAAACCAATTCTGTGTAGTTATTTTGGCAATAATATTTTACCATGTGCAATTTCAGATATCCCTGAGATGAAGGCTATATATAAGGCTCTCATAACTCCTGAGTTTAACTCTGATAAAACTTAATATTAATGAGGGAACACAAGGTAACTTTTGCAAGGAGGAAGTAATTTCAGAAATTATGTCTCTCTGCTCACTTAAGACTACTTAATTTCCTTCAACCCCTGATCCTACTGCACTGATGCCTGTGCCAAGAACACCAATTCTGAGATGGTCGCTGGTGCCATTTTCCTCAGTTGCCTCTAACCCTGCTCACACACTACACCTCTGTGCCAATGACACTTTCACTGCACAAATGCTTCCAACATTTGCTCCTACCACTGGAAGGAGGAGCTGAAAGCTCATGTCCTGAAAGCTCTCGCTAAAGCCCTTAATGTCTCACTGACTTGCCAGGCTCATGTTTTAACTGGCCAGACAGTGGTGCTTCAGCTGGCCATGCTATGAGCTTCCATAAGGCTTTTTATGGCTTTCCAATCTGCAAGCTTTCAAAACCATCTATATGGTACAGTCTTAACAAGCAGGGAAAGGGTCAGAAATTTAAAAGATCACATGCATAAAAAATTCTTAAAGTAGAAGATTAGGAAACTGACTGGTAAGAGAAGGTTTGCTCTATTAGCAGTGACTTTTACAACATTATGGTAAATCTCCTTGGTTTTGTTCTATTCTTTTGTCTTAGTTTTGTCTTCAGGATGGCTAAGTTTGCATTCATGTGTATCATAAGACCTCTTCAATTGTAATCGCTAAGATCAGAGGTAAATGGAAGGAAAACTCAGTGCTAGGGTATGTGAGGGTTTGCTAAGCTTTCACAGAATTGCATTTGAATACAATTCTGTTGAAATTAGAACACAGATTTCACTTAAGCTCAGTCTTCAGAAACAAATGGGAAAGACTTTGACAGTGTCATAAAAACTTGTTTTCTAGCTGGTCAGGAACACAGTATCAAAACCACATTTTTAAATTTTTTCATGTAAATACACTAAAAAAAGTGAAACTGCAATGCAGCTCACCTGAGAAAAACAATAAAGTTTTCTATCAACTGTAAATGAAACAACATTTCAAAACCCTACATCTTATTTATGAAACAGTTTGTTTCTACAGAATTTTTCTCATGACCTTAGACTTCTCAGTCTGGTGGTGAGTTTACTAAATCCACCAAAATACACCGTTTTTATCCAGAGAAGAATGGTGCACCAGCAGTCAACTCCCTGTCCCCACCCTATCCCACAGGAAGAGTTAGAACAATAGTTGTCCCACTGCTCTCCTTCATTCTAGCCCAAGCCACCTACTGCTAACACCTCAGAAGTGAAACAATAAGGGTTTTTTTAATAATTTGTAAATGTGGTTAAGTTGAAACTTCATTAAGCATCTCTAATTTCACAGCAAGTTCTGCAACTTGAGTGTCTTCAACAAAATAAACATGTATATTCACCTCCTCAATTATCTTTTTTTTTCTATTTGTCAGTGTCAATTTAAAATATGAAACGATGAAGATCAGCTTTATAACTGATCATGCTGCACTTATTTTGCAAAAATCCTTAACATTTTTTCTTATTTCTCTAATCCCATATCTATGCTGATTGTCTAGTTGAAAGTGTTCTGCTGTTCTTTAATTTGGAAAGCCTATGCTTTGCTACCACCCTCACTTACCCTCCCCACAGGCTGTGATTGCACTGAAAATAGCTTTTCCTTTCCTTCCTTCCTTCCTTCCCTTCACAAGGGTCCTCCACCAGGATGATAAGGGAAGCAGGGATCTGGGTCTGCTCTGCTGCACCTCTCACAGCAGGTGTCAGTCAGTGCCTCTCTGTACCTGTCACCTGCAGTTGGGGCCGTGGCTTCTCTTCAGGTTTGCTCTTCTGACCTTTTCCTTGATGTCAGAGAGCCTCAAAGACAGAAGGGCTTCTTGCTGTCACAGCAAGATCAGTATCAGCTCAGAATTAAGCTGTGGGAGGGGATGCACAGGAGGGACAGGATGCCATCCAGAGGGATGTGGGCAGGCTTGAGAAGTGGCCTGGGCAAACTGCATGAAGTTTGACAAGTGCCAGGTCCAGCAACAGCATTAGGGCAGTCCCAAGCACAAATACAGGCTGGGTGGAGAATGGACTGAGAGCAGCCCTGTGGAGAAAGACCTGGGGGTGTTGGTGGAAGAAATGCAGCCATGTGCACTCCCAGCCCAGAAAGTCAGTTGTATCCTGAGCAATATCCAAAGCACCCTGACCACTGGGGTGGCCAGGTGGTGCAGTGCTGCTTTGGATACTGCCACTCTGTTCTGCTCAGACTCCACCTGGAGGGCTCCAGCTCTGGGGTGCCCAACAGTAAAAGCATGTGGGCCTGTGTGGCTGATCCCAAAGGAGGCCACAAAGATGCTCAGAGGGCTGGAGCAGCTCTCCTCTGCAGATAGGCTGAGTTGGGCTTGTTCAGCCTATAGAAAATTCCAGTGAGATCTTGTAACTTTTTCTAGTCTTCCAGTTCCTAAAGGGGGCCTACAGGATATCTGGAGAGGGACTTCATTTGTAGTGATAGGGTAAGGGGGGATAGCTTTAAACTGACGGAGAATAGGTTTGGATTGGGTATTAGGAAAAAAATTCTTTCATGTCAGGGTAGTGAGGCCTAGAGAAGTTGCCCCATCTCTGGAGGTGTTCAAGCCAGATTTGATAAGGCTTTGAGTAACCTGGTCTAGTGGAAGATGTCCCTGGCTATTGTTGGGGGGGGGCACTGGAATTAGATAATCTTTAAGGTCCGTTTCAGTCCAAGCCATGATCTGAGGGCTATACTCCCTTTCTATAGAAATTTTATGCCTATGTGAAATAACACAAATATTTCAATCCAGAAAAATGTTCTTCTACTTGTTCTGTCCCTCTTACCTGTGCTGAAGGCCATTATTCACAGGCAGAATGGGAAATACAGAAATACGGGTGACACAGGAAACAAAGTTTAAAGCAAATCAGGACAAATCTACATCACCATCACCACACACATTCTCACAGAGACTAACTTCTATGCAAGATGTCCAGGCTCTGTTTAAAGCTTCTGAGCAGTCATGAGCTATGGAAAGGGGTGGGGCATTTGTTTCAATTTGAACTACTCCAGCAGCACTTTCAAGAGCATTGGACAAGCCAGGTTTGAAAACATGCCTCAGAAAGGAAGATACCACATCCTCTTTGCACCTCCTTTCTCAGATGCTGGCCAGAAAACCATGGGGAACCATGACCACAGACATCAGACACTTCTCCACAGTATTCTGGCTGTGGAGTGGTCCACTTTATAGTCTGCTTCCACAGCCTCACTCCATTTTATTTTTAAGTAATAGGGAAAACATAATCCAGTCATAAATTACTGCCCAAAAATCACTCCTGTGCTGAAATTTGGCTCCAATTTCCATATAGGAAGTTTGAAATGTTAAGATAATTAATTGTTCAAAGTTAAAAGGTCTTAATCTGATCCTTTTAATCACTTCTGATTGCAAAGTCAAGTTTTCTTGGTCTTGAAAGCTTTGCTATTGCAGATGCTAATTGTCATGGAATCTTGCAAGCCACAAATATACTTCTCATAGGTTTTCGGATGTCTATTAAGCTTTTTTATCAACTCTTTTTAGCCCTTGAAGAAATGCCAAAACACAATGTTAAATTATGTAGTTTCCCAATTGCATCCTGCCCTATGTTGGATGATGTGCCTTTTAGCGTTCTGTGCAGAGCAAGTCATAAGAAGTTAATCATTTCCATGCTGCAGAACAATTAGGAATTTTTGTTAGTACCCTTCTATTTCCTTGCTGATGTCAAAATACTCATGACATGCTAAAAATCACCTTTTTTTCCTTCCAAAAGCCAGACTGGATAGGAAATTAGAAATCTCCATTTCTAAGGCAGAACTGCTCCTATTTACAAATCCCCTAGAAGGCTGTGCTTAAAGTAAAAAAACACCACTCACCTTTCTGAAAGGTGCTCAACAGGTAATGTCTACACTGTCCTTAATCTCAGCTTTCCTCATTTTCTCTTCCCTCCATGGCCTTGCCTCAATTTATTTTTAGCATTACCATGTCTAATTCCACTCTTGGTCGGTTTCAAAATAAGAGAATAATTAAGAGTTATTTCTTCAATAAATCAAAGTTATTTCAAACAGTGTTTTGGGCCATGTCCACTGCAAACAAAATCCTCCTCAGTACAGTTCCACAGCTCTTAAAGTACATGCTTTGGAGTAACCCAGCATAATATAGCAAAGACTGGTGCAGAGGGTCACAGCATTCCTAGAACATTCTGAAGTGTTTTACAAATTGGCCATTCAGTAGGTTATATATCACAGAACTCAGTTAAATCCTAAAGAGTGAAGCCCTAAGATCACTGTTGCTGTGTACAACCATGGAAAAGGGGCAACTTAATGCCTTGGCTTTAGCACTTTAATCGTGCTCAAGTCAAAAAGCAGGACTGGAGGTCCACCTTAAAAATCAGTTACTTGCTGAATGTTCATGGACAAAAAAAAAAACCCAACAAAAACCCAACACCCAAAACTTTCACAGTATCTTAAATCATGTCTGTTTGCGTGTCTCTTCCGTTACTTTCCTCTGAACATCCCACCACACAACCCTCCCACCATTTCATTCTTCTCACTTACATCACTGTAATTACAGCCCTGGCTGATCTCCTTTGTGCTGATCTTGAGATTCTTTCTTTGGTCTTGCCACCTACTCATTTCTGATTCTTCTCAGATAACAGAAAGCTTCGTCTCCTTCCCAGACCTCCCACCCTCCTTCTCCCTCTTCCTTACCCCATCCATGCGAGTAAGAAAGCTATTCCCAAACTTATTATCTCCATCCAGTAAAGACTACAACAGCTCTGCTGTGGGCCTGGTAAGATACTATGCTTGTGGGCAAAACATTCTTTGGATTAGGCTTGCAGAGGGCAAGAGTCTTAACTTTCAGAAGTTTACTTTGAAGTCTGGCTGATTCCCTAAATCGTTCTGTGCATCTACTTCCAGCAAGAGCACCTCTTTACTGCTCCAGTGCAGATCATTCACTCGGCATGAAACATTTAGCGAGGCTGTCTTCATGTGCACATGCACATGTCAACAGCACACTTTCCCTTCCCTGAAGAACATACTGCTCTTCTCAGAGTCTGTGTTACAAATTGCCTGAAGACAGAGAGACAGGTATCGCCAACAGTTTCCACACTGTTACAAACCTAAGAGGACACAGGAAGGCAGGAGTGTAAAGGTCAAAGGGAGAGAAAACCCCCACACTCAGAATATTCAGCCTCTAATACCAAAAATGCAGAGAAACTCCAACAAAAGTAGTTCAGCATAGGCAAGACTGTAAGGCATCCTAAAGACCAAATATTCACTGTTTTTCAGCTGTCACTTGAACCTTAGTTGTATTCCAATCCCAGTCAAGTGCACTGCATCAATTCAGATAAAATTATGGGTGTTTTGCCTACTGGTACAGTGTTAAGATCAAAGTGAAAAATAATCACAACAGTCATGGACCCGGGGACCTAAGCTGAAATATCAGTTATAATACTCAAGGTTAAAGCACTTTATTTTTCAGTAGGTGTAACACTATTGTAATGATATTTTACAGCTACATTTGTTGTATAGGCTACAGAACCCCAACACTGCAATCCATATCTCAAATCAACATGACTCAGACACATTGCAAAGGGCAGGGTTGCCTGCTTGCCTGAAAAACTTCTGCTTATCAGGAAAAAAAAAGCACATATTTTGCCTTTTCACTTTACTTCAACTTTAAAGAAACCCAACAAACAAACCACTGAAGTCTTGTCATAACCAAGTTTAGACTAACCAGCATAATAGTATAACTCCAGAAGAGGCTTGAATCATGCTGACTGCTGACTGACACACTGCACACAGGAAACTCACTTTTTGAGGCTGAAAATTCCAGCAGAGCAGAGGGCAAACAGGAGCCTGCTTTGCTGACTCCTCTTAAATGCCACAGGGAACCTGTGGCCAAACAAGGCAGAGGAAGAAAGGACAGAGCCCATTTCTGATACAGTGTGTAGGTGATTTTGAAAAGTTATCTTTTTTTTTTGCATGATTCCTGGAATTCTTGGGGATCTCCCAAGTGCAGTCTGGGTTAATTAAACAGTTTAAAACCAACTATTATTTCAAATTAATGACATTCCTACTAGAAAACATATCACACTGAGAGAAAGAGAAGGACCAGCCTTCCAACACAGACACTGAGAAATTAGAATCTCATTGTGGTACTGTGTGCACTCACAAGCTGACTAGATGGTGTTATTGCACATGTGTAATCATTAGCCATTCCACCCTCAGTGAGGTAATATGGTACTAAGAAAGAAAACACATGCTGGAAATACAACAACCACAAAAAACCCCAACCTGCACCACACATGAAATACCACTGTACAGCTGTGGGAGAAATTCTTGAAACAACTGAAATACAGTCCCATTTTCTTAGCAGGTGTTTTGTTAGTATACAGGTGTGAACAAATTTTTTTTGAATCTTGTTGATGTCAGCACATAAAATGTGCTCCAAAGTCAGTGTCCACCCTGCTCTTAAAGTCTGGGAGGGTTTGCACCACTTAATAAACCCATCCCTGGTTCACAGGCAGACTTGAATGAGTCAGTGAGGTGTGGTCAGTTTGAAAATATTATGATTAAGCAGTGAAATGGTGAGCACCTAACAGATAGCCGGTATAAAAACCATCATAATCAAAGTAACATTAGCTTTGGGATATGATAGTTCTGCAATTTTTGCTAAATTCATATTATTGCATAAAATTTATACGAAGGCTTATTTTACAATTCAGTTTTATCAGCAGGAAAGCTTTAGAGATGTTCTTACCATGCTTCAGATGTAGGCAGCTGTCATTCTGGGGGCTGTACCTGTAGAAGATTGTTTTCCTTTAACAAATTTCTTTTACAGAGTTTTTGCACATTCCAAGTAAGTTTGTTTGCTACAGTGTTACATGGAATTTTTTGTGTGTGTGTTTTTTGGTTTTTGGTTTGGGTTTTTTTATGGTTCTTATACCAGCCATTTTTGTTGGGGAAAACAGGGTGTTTCTTTACACCTATTTTAAAGGCAATGAAGAGACCTCACTGATGCTTTTAGCCAACCTACTAGGCAGCTGTTAGTGTACAAAGAAATGTAAAATACAGTGAGAAAAAATACAGTTACTGCAAGGTCTGTGTAAAGTTTCCAGTGTCCAAAAATACCACACAGTATTTGAGTATAGTTAAAAGTCAGAAGATGATACAACACTGATAGAGGAGAAAAGCAAAGGTAAAAGAGGACAGTGATTGCAGCAATGCATAAGTTCAGCCAAAGATGTTGATGCCATCAGGACTGCTGCCCAGAAAGGTGTAAGGGAAAGGAGGCATGAGTTGTGTGCATATTCACAAGCTTACATTCCAAGAGAAATATCTCAAAATGTCCATCAGAAGCAAGTGTTAGATAAAAGCTTGTTGAAATTAAATAGTGCAAGCCTTGTTTTCTAAAATATACCTGAGGTGAATGGCAAGTAAGAGGTGGTCATGGCCTACCTGATGCTGATTCCTGCAACTTTTCTCTCTTCCTCTTCTTTTTCTTCCCCTGAAAAATAAGAAATTTTATCATACCATTATATGCTCAGAACTTTGTTGTCACTTATCTCACAGCAAAAATCATCTGGACACTGAAAGTGCTAGGAAAACCCCAATTATTTTCAGGGTAGCTTTTCTTTCCCACTTTTAACTAGTTCAGTGGTTTGCTTTGAGGATCTTGGAGAAATATGCACATCAGCAACACATATTTATATCCACATGGAATTACAATTTCTGGCAGTTTTTCAACACTGGCAGCCGCAAGCACCTAAAAGACTTCTCACGCTCAATAATCTGATGACACGTATGTTGATATCATAATTTATGGCTCTTACAAGAACTCTTGACACACTGTCATACATGGTAGGAGCAGACAGGGTGTTGAAAGTACCTAGGACAACCATGACTTGTCCCCAGGGTGCAAACCAGCCAACTAAAACTGTTCTGATAATGCTCGTACCTGAACCAAAGCCAAGCCTGGTGTGGCTGTGCCCAGAGAGTGCACTCTGCAATGACCAAATCACAGAGAGTGTACAGCAGAGCACCCTTAGCATGGCTGAAGTGCAGAACACAAAGGCATGCCTGGCAGCTGTCTTTGAGACACCACACTGGCCACAGCATGCCAATCTACACACTCAGCCTTCTCCTGCACCCCTATCTATGGCAATGGCCGCAGCTCCTGCCTCACAGTCTGTCAGGAAGGCCAGCTTAGACCCACAATTTTAAACCTCGGTCATCCTGCGTCACCCTAACCACCACTGATATTCCTCCATATGTCTTGTCTTTATTTCCCTGTACAGTCAGTGAAAGCTTTTTATTTTAAGAAAAAATCACATCCATTTATATTTCAAAGAAGCCTCCAGACAGGCTGCAACAGATGAGCTCTGGCAAAGGCTGGTGTAGTTGTTGTGAGCAGGGCTGCAGCCTGCTGCCCATCCTCTGGCCCCACACTCTCATGCCTGGCAACTACATATCCCAGCACAGACACAGTGGCCTCAGAGTGGAAGGGCTGAGGTGCTGGGACACATCATTCCATGAGCTAGCTCTGCAAGGTGCTGGGATGGACGGCAGGTGATGTGAGAAACCACCTCAAACCCCTGCAGTGCTCACTGATTGATAGACAGCAAGGGAGGACTCCAAATACAGGTCGTTGAAGCTCCAGCACTCGAATTAAGTAGCCTCCACTTTGCTCTGACAGTCTGGGCCTGCCTGACTCTCAAGCTCCTGTCCTTATTTATGCCAAGTCTAGAAACAATGTCTTTTCAGCAAGATTCCGAAGTCTAGATGAGGACTAGAAGTTGAAAGATACATTTCAAGGGCTCTGGGGAACTCACAACAATATACTCCATTACTTAGGCACCAAGGCAATTCTTTTTTTAGAGAGGAAAGTGCATGAGTACAGATGTTAACATGGAAAAGTCATGAGAAGAAAATTTGTTTTATTCTCTATGTCAGTCTGATTTCAAGTGCTAAAACATAAACTGAAAGGTTTATGTTTTAGCTCTCATAAACTGATCTGAGATCTACCTGTGAGATAACGCAAGTGAAGGGTTAGAAGTCTGGGCTGAAAATGAGTAGTCAGCATTCCCAAGTAAGATAGTTTCTGACAACTGCAGCACATACAGACACCCTCATGTAGTGAAAACATTGTGCTTCTCATGTCTATCACACAATTTTGCATGACTGCTTTGGGTATCAGTAATAAAAATGTATGAAAAAGATAGTTTCAACACTTGAATAGAAATGTTTAACATTTTTTTTGAATTTCTAAAATCCTGAATAACCAGGCAAATTAAAAGAGAAGAACTAAAACCAAACAGTACGTATTTTTTACTTGGACTGTTTTGTGAAACAGAAGAATCGCCCTTAAATCATTTCCAACCCTCGAAATTCTGGAGTAATGCCTGTGCTAAATTAATACAATTTCACTTTTTGGAAAAAACCAAGATGAAAAGGTTTCAGTGATAAACTGTGCTCTCCGATGATCACCATCTGACCACCACTGCAGAACGTGTGCATTCCTGAAGAGGCAGAGAGGAAGGCTGCAAGAGGAAGCTAGCAGAGTTCCTCATTGTAACATACAGGACTGGAGTATGTCAGAGCTATACTTCCACACAGGATGTAGGCTGGAAGCACATCAAAGAGATAACTCATACGTGCCACCTCACACTCTCCAAATGTCTGTCAAGGCATTTAAGAAACCGCAGGTCTGCTGCTTGTGCTGTGTGGCACAGGCTGGTGCAGAGCACAGGGTTCTCAAAGCCAACATGACCAAACATCACAGGACCATCTTGAAGCCTGATGTCCAGTAAGCATGAGCTGTCAAGACTCCTAAGTGGTGTGATTTTCCAGCAAGTAAATTTGAGACAAGGAAAACCCCCTTGTTTCCAGGGAGTCTTTCCCTAAGACCCTGTTTGTTCCCAGCTATACTTCAAGACAGCTCTGATGACACGGTCTGGCTATTGGAAATAAACCCTACCCGTGTAGTGTCAGGACAGTTTACTGGCTGCGTAAAACAGACAGAAAGAAGCTGCTAGAGCTATCAGTTGTGTCTGTGCTTACAAAACTGGGCATGCATGTCAGCAAGACCAGCATTTCCTTCAGAGATAATTGCATAGTTTCTGTGTCAATGCATTCTGTGCTGGTTTCTACAGTTTCTGTTAACACTGTATTTAGGTACCTCAATCCTTAATGTCCAAAGACATCACCGAAGTAGAAGAAAACTACTGTCCACCTAATGCAGAAAGAAAATTGAGCCAGGTAGAGCAGGTACATTTCCTATCCCAGTAGATGGTGTCACATCTAATGGACGGACAGAAAGGAACTCAGATCTCAGGTTAGGATCAGTTTCTCAGGACTGCAGCTTCTGAGTTTGATATCATCACATTTGGCTGCACTGACAGCTCATTGTAGGCACCAGAGTGTAACCACACAGTGCAGGCTATTTGATATTTAATTATAAAACTAGAGTAACTGTAAGATAACTTCTTAACATATACCTATATATCTCTATGTATAACAGCAGGCTCTACCATGAAGGTTACTTATATAAGATTGGCACAAATGGACCATTCTGAATTAATTTCAGATAAGGTTCAGTCTGCACTAAGACCCCTGGGCTTGCAGTTCTCTTGAAAGCAAGATATCTCTTTTTTCTCAAGCCTAAGAAAGATTTTTGGATAATAAGTGATCTAGTAGAAAATAATGGAAAAGTCATAGCTGTACAGTACAACATGAGTTTCCAGACAGTACTAGCCATTGTCTTTGGAAAAAAACTTCCCATGTAATTTTTTCCCCTCAAAAACTGAGAGTTTCATAAGAAGCATCTCAACAAAATCCCAAGTTTTCTGGGTGCTTGGAGTGAAAACAGATATAAAGTTTATGTTATGTGTATGTTCACCATCCCATCATCCAGAACTTTGTACAAGCTATAGAGAAAAAGAAGAAAAAATTATAATTTTAGAAGTTACAAAAAGAAAGTGAATTTTTAAAAAGAACCTTGAAGTGGGTGACTTACATAGTTGTCTCTTGCAGACCAGCCTGGATAAAGCTGCATGTGTAGCTGCCTTTCTTTACGAGCTAGTTCATAATATTTTGCTTGTTCTTCACGGGAGAGAGCATGCCACTGCAAACAAAATAAACACACCTTTAGACTAGGAACTAACCTATACCTAGGCAACAAATGACTTGAGCAAGTGTTTTAGTGACTTTGATTCAGTCCTTCCCCACTGCAAAAAGGGAATTCATTGGCAATTACAAGCACCTGTGTTTATTAACTGACTTTCAGGCATTTGTCAGCTCTGAAACTGCCAAGTGCCTTGAGCAAGACAAAAATTATTTATGGAAACAGGGCTCACCAAATAATCTGCTCACGGGACCATGCTCTCCCAACACTTCTTAAAAAAACCAACAACAAACAAACAAAAGCAAACCCCAACAAAGCAGCAATGAAAACAGCCTTTAGCTCCTGACAGAACTGAGGAGACTTGTACTGCTTTTAAGGGGCAGCAATGTCCCCTTGACAGAAAATCTGCTGTCTTGGTTTCAAGCATCAACAAGACACAAGTTCATTTTCAATGCCAACACAGAAGGCTTTCTGGGCACCAGCACTCCTGTTCCAAAATCAGCTTCTAAGTATTGAACTTTAAGATACCTGCTTTCTGATTGAAAAAGGAAAACGCAGCTACAAAAGTTTCAAAGATAAAGAAATCACAGAATTACAGTCTTACATATTACATGAGTTGACCTTTGTAGCCAAGCAGGGATAAATTTCCTGGTTTCATGTACTTAAAAATAAAAACAACCACCCCCCTGCCCCTCAAAAAAACCCCACAACAACAACAACAGCAAAGAAAACAAACAAAAAAAACCCCTCACAACTTGCACATTTGGTTAGGTACCAGCTACATTAGTATCTAGTAATTCTTTTCTTTTTGAAACACCAATCATAGATGTGAACCAGAAAGAGTAGAGGCCCTTTATTTAGGATTAATTTCCCACTGCTGCAGTATTAGATATGTCTTCTTGTTTGACAACATCGGTGGGGAAGTAAGGGGAAAAGAAGTTATTTAAAAAATCCAAAAACCAGACAAACAATCAATAGGAAATCATTAAGACACTCATAAAAGACTGACATACAGAACTAAGATTTCAGATCACATCACATCACATTTGTATGCTGTAATATGTTGTTTAGTTCACAGGATATGAACTATAGCTCTTGTCTGCCTGGACTTGGCAAGTTGGATGTGTTATTGAGAGCACAGCAGTTCACCCTGTCTGCAGCTCTCAAACTCCACATGCACATTCAAAAACTGGAGGGTAGTGAACACAATGCTGTGGCACCAGGGAGCCCAGCAGCATGCAGTGTCAGCTCGTGACAACAGAGGTGGTTGTTGGGATAGCACAGCGCAAACAGTGACCATGATGACTGAATACAAAACGCTTGACAATAATTAATGTCCAAGAAATTGCATTGCACCACAGGAAAAGTGGAATTTGAGGAACTTTCATGGAGAACAGTAACTTGAAAAGAGGAGTCCAAGCTGGAGAAAAAGCGTGCAAAGGAGCCCTGAGGCTGATTCCTTACCAAAACAGAGAGAAATAAGCTATTGTCCTTGTTCAGGCCAAAAAAGCAAGACTGACACACTAAGCAACTATGATAAATCATCTGGGATTGCCATCACCTGTAAGGGTAGTTCACAGATCACAGAATATTGTGAGTTGAAAGGGACTCTCAAGGATCATGAAGTCCAATTCTTAAGCAAATGGCCCATATGTGACTTAGAGACTTGCATGAAAGCATGGAAAATGCAAGTACCAAGAGGTCCTTTAAGGGGAGGGAACAAGAACAACAGAAAGCAGAAGACTGCATGAACTGGAACAAGTACCAGCAGATTTCTGCTCTGTTTGGAGGGGGAAGTCTTCCAACTGCAATATAAAAGGAGCACTTTAGGTCATGTACTGATTTCCCACTTAAAAGTACAGGGGTTTCAGTGCCTCTCAATACTGCCTTGGTCAGTGATCAAAAGGAGGTGTTCACTAGGAATTTGAATAATCCCTCCTCAAACTCAGATTGATGCAAAAGTCACCCCTTTTCTCATTTCTGGGAGTCAGTTGCAAAATGGGCATTTACCTCTGCTGCCTTTCCTTGGAAGAGTACAAAGGCTGTACTGTGAGTTGGCCTGCATAGGTTTTTTTCTGAGCGTGGAAAGTACAAAACATGACTACAATGCCACAGAAGCATACAGCTCTCAGCAAAGCTCTGGTACTTCTATGGGGATCATCACTACTCTGCTGATGACTTCAGAGACATTCAAAACTTGGCTGGGAAGGTTCCTGAGCAGCCTGATGTAACTGGACCTGCTTTGTGCAGATGTTGCATTACATGAGCTCTGTGGGTCCCTCCCAGCCTACATGACTACAACTGGACCATGTTATGTTCACTTTTGAGTTTCATCTCCAGTAGTATTCAGTGTTCATCTTTGAATGATCTCTTCCTCCCCTGATGGACACCAGCCTAAGAAAGGACCCAGAATATGATTAAAATGTTTCTTGTGTGTGTGACTGAGGGTATTTCATGCCTGAGATGCTGACACTATAACATGACTTTGAACATTGATGATGTTGCTAATTCTGCAAAAAGAAAATCAAGATACTGCTTCTATTTTTGTTGCATATTTTATCTTCTATAGATAATTTGATAGTTGCACATCAGTTATCACCTCAAGCAGAAAGTCAGCCTTCACACCCAGCTAAGGGGAAACACAAATTAGCAGCACACGTGAGCGCTTACAAACCCTGCTGTACGTACCCTTCTGCCAAGGATCTGGTTGATAGCTGCGCTTTCTTTCAGAGTACACTCTGCTACAACGTTTGCTCTCATTTCTTTCATGTACAACATGAAAGCATTCAGAGGTTTCTTAATATGAGGTCTTTTTGGCTCTTGCTCTTTTCTCTGTTCGTGCTGAGGCTTCCTAAAACGTGGTTGGGAAAGGAAAAGGAAAGGGGAAAAAAACATTAATTTGCCTTCAACCTAAAAAGATCCAATGGAAAATTACTAACCTGTGGTTGCAGCAGCACTTAAGTAGTAAGAATGAGAATTTCAGTGGTCATGTCTCATGTCCCATCCTCTTTCATATCTTTTAGTTTAATACTCGGGGAGGATGTCAGGTTGACATTCTCTAACAAGTAACATTTAATCTGTGAATCTGCTCCAAACTTGTCTCAATTCTCTTTTTGAAAGGCTGTCCATGGTACCCTAAAAGACCACTGCCACAGTCAGGAGAATAGCTTCTCACCCTCTTCTTTCCTAGGTCTTTTGCCTCTGAGTACTAAACCATGAGGCTGCTTTTTACTAGCGAATTTTGCAGGTAAGAACTTTTCCAGCAGAAGTTCATGAGTTCACACACAAGCACAGTCACAAGTGGACAGGTCCATGATTATGTCTGAATCAAGAAGGCTGTTACCAACAGCTTAAAAGTGCTGGACTTGAATGAAAAATGGCTTCTCATTATCCTTACCAAACAGTAGCCCACAGTCCCTGATTTAGTTACAAGAGAAGAGTTAAAGTTCAAAGAGGTCATGAAAGCACTTTTTTTAAAGCATCCTTGACTCTTCTTCAGATAGAGTTAGTTCTCAAAGATTTATTCATTAAGGCCTAGAGCAGAAAGGCAGACTCACACATGCATTAGCTCACTGTCGTTGTGCAGATGTTCTTGTTTTACTTGAGGTGTTACAATAGCTGGGTGAGGAATTCCAGTTGTGTGAGGACCTGGAGGACCAGGAATCATGTGATGTGAAAACCTAAAAGGGAAAACAAAGCAAGGTCTGTAACCCCGCTGAAGACAGGCATCAAACACATATGACAGCAGTGGGACACTCCAAGAATATAAATGCTATGGAGCTTGCAATGAAGACAACTCTTAAAGACCACACAAAAAATATTTGGCTAAGATTTGTGCATTGTAGCCCAAATGTTCAAGAAAAACAAACAAACAAATCAGTCAACATTTTGGTTGTGGAGAGGTTGTTTTACTACCTTTCAGGCAAACACTTTTAGCAATGCACATGAGAAATATTTAATGTTTGTACTGTTGCAGTGTCTAGCAATAAAAGTACACATTTCTTAACCAAAAAAAGTATTTCCACAACAAGATATAAACACCCTTGAAATATCCACCACCAGCCAATGCAAAGGAGAAAACTGCCATGCAGAAACAAATAAAATGAAAGAAAAGTCTTTTCAAGAAGTCCCTGAAGGCCTCTCTTCACTTTTCAAGGTACTTAAGGTAAAAGATTTTAATATCATTTCATCTGAACCCACTATTCTTACCTCAAATGCTTAAAATAAACTTTGAAAATCCTGCATCCTGGATGAAGGATGGGAGCAAGGAGAAATTTTGGTCCTAATTAAAGCTTCCTTTCATTTGTACAAGAAGGAAAGTGGAAAATAAAACCAAAATATCACTAACTGAATAATCCCACCCTACTAACCCAGGTCATTCACAAGGACAGCTGAGACAGATCTTGAAGGTGTTGAGCATTGCAACTCTGACACAGCAGAAAACTTGCATGCTGTATTTTAAACTGGTGGAAAGTACTGTTAATATCAAAAGCAAGCTCATGCTCCGGAGCTTTGCTGAATGAGCGATAGCTAAGGAATGGCGTACAGCCTCTCCTTTCACCATTCCCTAGTCCCCTTGTTGCCCTTTTCCTTCATGTGATCACAATAAAGGAAACACAAAACCCTGCAACCAAATGAAGTGATTTTATCATGGAGAAAGAATGCGTTTTCTTCCCAATCACCCTGACAGGCACATGCTTATCATTCTCCGGTAAAGAAGTGAAGGGACAGTGATAATCCAAAGGAGCCCACGCACAAAGAGGTAAGAGGACCTACCACTTATCAGGTGGGCAGCCTTAAATCCCTGTGCAAGAGGATGTCTCTTCTACAGACCACAGGAAAAAAAACCCCAAGAATTGTATATTTCAACCTCTTGTACACCAAGCACAGGATGCAGAAGCTGTCTTCAGAATGCAAAAGCAGAGCATAGGAGGTCTGGAGTGTGTCACGGCCAAGTCTCAATTAGCATTTCTTGTTTGCACTTAGACATAAAGACACAGTGCCTGAGTCACACACCAGTACTGTGCTGGCATCCCTGCCATTAGCGGCTTCGGGCTATGGAATAACTTCTTGTGAGCAGGTTTCCACACAGAGCATTACCTACATGATTCAAGACTAATTACCAGCGATTTTGAAATTGGAACTAGAGAACGCAGACTAGAGCGACAATCCACCTGGTTGCGTACTGACATGAGCAAAACCCAAGGATGCTATGCACAACACTATGGGCTGCATCTAGAAATGAACTAATGACTCATTTCAGATGAAACAGCTCAATTAATTGTTGACAATTCACTGGTGCTCCTCATTGCAACACTTCAGAGACTGACAAGAAAATGCTGAATGAGACCAGTGTGGGATCCAGGCAAACTGCATATACACATAAAAAGTTAAATAAAAAATGTATGCGTAAGGGTTTAGCTGACTGAAAAGCAAGCAAAGGCAGACCAAGATGCAAGCGGAAGAGCAACCTGCCCTCTAATGCCAGCAGTTACTCCCCAGTCAGTCATTCAGCTCCTACACCTACCTGGACATGGAAGGGTCGACTGAGAGTGAGGATGGATAGGGCTGCCTGAATCCACTCGAGATGGGATATACAGGCTGACCTTGCCTGAGGTCACAGAAGAAAGGAACCCATCAATCATGTGATATGGTATTCAATGGTTACTCTAGAGTTACAAGCTCTTGATGGGAACTCAGTACTAGCCACAAATAAATGGTAAGAGCTAACACTTTCAAGAGTTCTCCTAAGGAAACTAATGAATACTTCAATGCTTTGAACTTTCTCCCTTGCTATTGAAAGATTCCCAATCTAAGTTTCCATTGGGAAGGAAAGCAAAACAGCCAGCCTTCCTCCCCCGGGGCACACACACACACATGCACACTCTTTAGTCTCTACCCTCTCTCACCTAGTTTTAGAAGCACTGGAATCAGATTTGTTAAAAAAGCTCTTAGGAAAAAAGCATCTTATTCCAAATAGTTCTACTGTAGATCAGAGCGAGAACACCAGACGGTGAATTATTAAGCTAAAAAGCCTTTTGAACAGTTTTATTAAGTCTTTGAAAACTTAGGATTCTCTCCATTAGCATAGTGTGGTACAAGTGGACAGCTTTTCTAAGGAGAAATTGATTCCGTAAAACACCCCAACCCAACCATGTAAAAGCCTGCAGTGACACAAGTCTATCTTACTACTTAAAGATCAAACTTTGCAGTCCAGTAAGAGAAACTTGCATAGAAGTTTTTGCCTCCTTTCCACTCCCATATATACAGAATATTTTGCCACCAGTCCATCATTTGAGGTCTTTAATTTTTATCATCATCACTACATGTTGATTACTTTCAGTCCACGATGGTCCAGTCCGGACTACAATGAACACCCTGAAGTGGCAGGTGATGGTAATGTGAGCAAATACCAGTCCAAACACCTCTCCCAGCCTGAGGGGCACGACACACACCAATCCAGCTCAAACAGTTGCTTATCTACTGGTCAATCAGCTCTCAGATGAGAAAAAATGGAACCTGGCCTTTGTAAGCTTTGGGACACACTCTTAGACCATGTTACTGGAAATGAGCAGTGCTCAAAGGGAAGAGGAAATGCAAAAAAAAGTTGAAGGAAGTCTCAACAGTGCTACTCACAGCAGGGAGCCATAGCATAAGGAACAGCTGAGTATGTCCCACTGTTGGTGAATGCTGCTGAACACATCCCTGAGTGTCCCCTTGTAAGGTTGGATCTTGTCTCTCCTCTTCTTTCTATTTTCCCTCTTCCCTCTTCCCTCCCCCCAGCTTCTGCACCAAGAAACTATTCAGAGGAAATGATTGTCCACATCTGGAAAATGCATGCTAGCAACTGCCTGGGCAGTGGAAGTGAGGAGCCAGCTAAGCAGCCAAATAGAGAAGAGTTGGGGAAAAAAAACGTTAAAAAAATAGATAGTCTTATAGTTTGATATTGGCTAAGTATTCATTCCAAAAAGGCACTTAGCCTTTCCTGAAAATATGCCAGGAATACAACATTTCACCATCTTCTGCTCTCTACTTTCTCTGCCTGTTGTCATCTGGATCATATTTCCTTCCCATGGAGACATTAAATAACTAAAAAATCTGCATCCCTCATTGGGTGGGCACAGAGTAGTCACAATAAGGATTCTAAAGCACTGAAACTGTGGCTGAGTTGCCTTATTCCCTGCTCCAAGAGAACTGAAGGCAAGTACATATCTACCCCAAGCAGACATGAAACATCCTGCCGAATCTATTCCTCCAAAAATTTTCTCCAAAAGGAAAATGATACCCTGAGTGGCAGACTGCTAGCATTAGCAAGAGCAGTAAGATCTCCCAGTGGCAGAGGCTTCTCTCTACACAAAAACCATAAAAAGCTGCAGACTATAAGATTGTTCTCCATTTGGGGCAGTTTCAAGATTTCACCCCCCACACACTCTTCAAAGTTCTTTCTTACCTCCCCTCTCTTCAGCAATTGCAATTTTGTTTATTAAAATTTACATTTAATGACTTGAGAACTGTTTTCTGCTATTTTTCTATAAAGAGAAAGAGCCTAAGAGCCACAAATCTGAGCCATAAGAAACATACAGACTTCAAAGTAAAATCTAATGCTTCAATTTCTGTGCATGTTTGAAAACAGATTCATTTAATTTCAAAGATTGGCTTTTTTTTCATCTTTTTAACTAAAATAAAGTAGCAATTTCTTACTGGAATGACATTATTATTATTTTGTAAATGTTAAGGTTGATTCAACAATAGCAAATGGTGTGAACACACACGTGTCTGAAAAGAAGCTAAAAAATCTTACCAGCCAAGAGGTGGTGTTATCTGTCCAACCCCCCCTGGAGACAAGGGATAGAAGGTAGGGAGATCAGGAGCTGGAGGATGCCTGGACATGCCTGTTAAAAAGCACAGAAGAATGAGTGAGTTTCCCCTCAAAATACTCCATGAATGACCTACAGTTCCCAGCTGATACTACAATGGAACTAGTGCTCTGGATAAGGAATAACCATCTTCTTGGTTAGTGTTAAAAACAAAAGGCTCCACGGGCCGCCTTTAAAACAGTTTACACAAGATTCTGTGTTTCCAAGGGAGGTACCAGAAAAAAACAATGTGGAAGGAGGAAATAAATGTGTGGGTAAGGACCTGTGCAAGTTTAGATCTCCTGTGAACTGCATTAGGTGTTACCGTCCTCTCAATGGTCTCACCAAACTCGACAGGATCCTGAGAACCTCTCCTAACACATCATGAAACAAAGGGAAAATAAAGCGTTGTCAAAGAGACAGCACAGCAGAGCTATTAGATTAGGTAAATTGCTACTTTTATATTTTCATGGGTTCCCTTATGGATTCACAGATTTTGGAAACTTGCTACCACAGAGGATCAGTGGTTAATTAAGAATCATTTTCAGGCCTGTAATGGTCACACTTGATATGATTCATTTGGCTTCCAATTGTCACTCCAGTTCCAACTAAGCTCTTCATCAAGTTGACTCCTGTGGGCTCCAAGGTCAATCTGTTTTGCAATGGTAGTATTTCATGGAAAAATAAGAGTCCCATCAGGAATGATCCATCAGTTCACATTCCCCAGAACACAAAGTCCTACAACCGCAAGAATCACCTTAAGATTAAAGCTAATCCTCATCCCAATAGGATCTGTGGTCTCCATTCTTCACCTAAACCTTCACCCCCAGGAGACATGGAATTACAGTTGCAGAGGCCACAAAGACATTGGTTTATTTAAATGTGTTTGGGGAAGAGGGGATGAAGCAGAAGGAATTGTTAAGTCTACTTCACATATTAAATCAGCTGCTTTAAAAGGGTATTAAATATTTATGTGGTGACACTCCAAAGGTCCGAGACTGAGCATGTGCTACCTTGAGACTTAGTTTATAGACTGATGTCACTGATTTATTCCCCTGCCCAGTTTGTATTTAAATCTTCTGAATTTAATTACAAGATTTGAAGAATATCAGTCAGGACCGTGTACAGGAAATAATAGAAAATAATACCAGTGGTGTTGTTGTCTCAAAAAACCCACATTTTCAGACTTAAAACTGCTGCCTAAGTGAGGATCAAATTTCTGGCCAGTTATCTTTTCAA
Organism: Cisticola juncidis; assembly: GCA_013400215.1. Classification (NCBI taxonomy): domain Eukaryota; kingdom Metazoa; phylum Chordata; class Aves; order Passeriformes; family Cisticolidae; genus Cisticola; species Cisticola juncidis. The sequence continues at coordinate 447,383 of VXBR01002375.1, forward strand.
AGGTGTAAAACAGCTAGTTGGTAGCTGACAGAGAAAGAAACGCTTTACATATCCCAGGGCTCTTACATGAGAGGGAACACTCTTTCTGAGTGGTTAAAAAAAAGAAAAACCAAACAAGGTGTAAAAGAAGCCCAGTGTCTCATCTCTCACATTTCTGATGATGACTGATTCTCCCGGAATTGATGACATGACCATGCCCCTGCCAGGCCAAGTTCTGCACAAGGAGCTGGGCCACTCCTTCCCCAGAATCTGCAGTTCTGACCCACAGAGACAACACTGCTCTCTCTTAACTAATGAACAGTTGTTAATTGCTAATCCAATACTTCTGGCCCCTTATGCAGGGCTACCAGCACCTAGCACCTATAGGAGCACAGAAAGCTACCATGTGGCCAGTGCCCTCCAAAGCAAGTTCTCTTGAGAGGGTCAAGAAAAAACAAATCAAATTAAAAATTTAAAAAATAAAATAAAGAAGTGACTGCCTTTAGGAAGGTGGTGTTCTGTATCCATCCTGAAGTGCCTTGAGTGCAAGAGGCAGTGCTGAGGGCAAGCTGCTGGGGAACCCCCTAGCTGGACTCCCTTTGGTGGGAGGAGGGCACCCTGGGATCAGGACCAGGGAGCCAGGGCAGTGCCTTGTTCCAGACCCACAGTGGGAGGCGAGGACAGAAACAATGGTTGGAGGCATTTGGCAGAAGACCTGAGGAAAAAAAAAATCCTCTCTTTGCAGCAACTGCATGGGCTACTTCGCTGTGGCTGCTCCCACATGCTGGTGGCGCCAAAACGGAGTATGGACGGAAAGACCACACACATCTAGGAGACCATCCCAGACAAAACCAGTAGCCTCCAGCCTGCATTATCCACATCATCCATCCCCATCTTTGCCAGACACTGAGCTAAGGGATCAAGAGCCTGTTCAGTAACACCAGAGGGCAATAAGCTTTATGCCTTGTGGCAGAGCTCCTCAGCAGGCTTCCCCTCATGACTGGTGGGATGTTGGACAAGGGAGAGGGTAGAGAAGAAGCAGAAGAGAAGATGTGCAGCAGAAACAAAAGATCAGCAAACCAGATGTTCAGTTGGGGTCTGCTGTACAGGAATACAGAAATATAAACTAAACTGTGGTAAAGGCAAAAAAATGGGGCACAGAAGGGCAAACCCTGCACGCAGTAAGCAAAAACCTCTTGAGCTCACAAACTGCAGCAGCAGGTTGTGCCCCAGCTGTCACAGCCAGCTTCAGCAAGAGGTGGAAATCCCATTCTCTTAACGTGTGACACCCCTGGGATTTCAAGGAATGAGTGTGAATATCCTTCTCCTGGGCACTGATGCAAAGGAGGAAGGCAAATGAGGAAGACAAAAGAGGATAAGAGGTCTCCATTTGCTTCTTCCAAGTCCAAAAAATATATTATATACGTATTTATAGGCCAGGCTTTTCAGGCAGAGTGCTTTTTGTATTCCTCTTCCCAAGAAAAAACAAAACCTAACCAACAGACAGCAAAAACCACACAGAGCCACCAGGCCATAGCATTTTCTGGATGTAGCCCATGTTATTATCTTCATAGCACAGACAAAATGAAACCTAGGCATTCAGGGAAAGACAGAACAAAAAGTCTCTCTTCCTGAACAAAGATGACTAAAAGCCTCTTCAGATAAATGGGACAACTGTGCATATGGTTGTGTGACCCAGGTAAAGCAAAGCTTCAGGTTTTTGTCAACTGGGCGTCACAGCACATGGAAGCACAGACAGAAGCAGGGAGAGGCACCCTCCAGGACCAGTCGTGGCACTGACAGACTTCCTGTCCATGCAGAGATATCCAGACTGCGGTGAACACCTTTGTAAAGCCTCTGCTCTCTCTCCTTCCCTCCTCACCACCAGTTCTCCCATACAGGCTTCTTCTGCTCCAGCTCTTACCCAAACCCTGTCACAGACCCGTGACAGCCATGCACGCAGCTCCATCACATCCCTCCCCAGCTCTTGCAATCCATTGCAAGTAAGCACACCCTTCCCAGGAACCCCTTGTGTTCTCCTGGGTATTAGGCAGAAGTCTTGCCACAGGCTGGGCTTGACACCTTGGAGACTGCTCTTCCCTGAGGGCCTGCAGACCAACCCTCAGGGTTGGTCTGACATTCCCAGATGTGGGTCTAGGAGGCTTTTGTGTTTGCCTGAAGGGGTCCTAGAGGTGCAGAGAAAACTGATATCCATGACCTCTAAAAAGATGCTTTGTGCAGAAGGCAGCCAGCATAAGAAGGCTGAAAAAAAGAAAAGTCAGATTTATAAGCTTTTATTTGCACAACCTCAAAACCACTTTTATGGGCAATGCTTTGATTATGCCAGCTGAACTATACAAGAATATGGACAGCCAGAACACAAGGACATGAAGTGAAAAAAAGGTTTTGATAACACCACCACTGAAGCACTTGTCCTCTGTTTTCAGGAAGGTGAGGGATGGTTGCCCTTTTGTACTTGCATGCTGCAAGCCTTGGGCACCACAGGAGATGGTGAAGACTGGCTGCTGTTTACTGAGATTTTGAAAGACTTTGATGAGAAAAGCAAGCCCATATTATCACATTAGAAAGAGCACAAAAATGTAAGCATCCAAGTCAAATATCAGCATCACGGCAGAATTACCATCTCTGAAAGTGGGTGCACATGCACCTGGAAGCCTCCCTCTAAAAATATTACAGATTGGTAATACAGGTTCTGTCAGCAGCACAGAGGGCACCAGGACCACCCTGCATCCCACTGTGCTGGCAAAGGATGGGCTCACCTTGTTTGGAGCTGACGTCAGAGGGGACGTGAGACGGGTGCGACCCCGGGGAAAAGTGCTCATCGCTGTAAGTGATAAGGGGGGTGAGGGGGTGAACCGCATGAGAAGGCTGTACCACGGGCACCTTGTTGGACTGCAAGAGAAGAACAAAAATTGAATTGTGTTACCAGCCTGAGGCCTCTGCTTTGGGAAAAAAAAACCCAAACAAACCAACATTTCCAAAATGCTATTTTTAAATATTTGTGTTGCTGAAGTGGGGGAAACAGATGGACAGACATGATATTGGGGCTAGTGGATGGAAACCAGGTTTTCTGCCAGAATCGGCATCCTCAGACCACTGGCACCCGATGAGGGATGCAGATACTGAGGAAATGGGCAGGGAAATGGGTGGGGTCTGGGAGCAGGAAGAAAGGCATTTGGGAGACATTGAGACAGGGCTGCGGAAATGGCAAATGGAGAGCTGAGGGCAGGAGGAGCAATGTGCTGGGCAGGCAGGCACTGAGCACCAAGGGCTGTGACCTAAGGACAGCAGAGTCAGCATCAGGGCTGGAGAAACCCTTTGGTTACGGGAACAGCATTTAAATAAAGAAGGCTTAAAGTACCGGTTTGTCATATCTCCAGCCTTAAAAGCAACACAACTTCCCTCTTTCTCCCCACTGCTCTTCCTGCATGGCCGTGGCACAGCACAGCTGAGACAAACCCCTGCCATCACCAGAGGAGCAGCAAGTTTGTCCCTTGCAGGTTAACAAACTCTGGTAGAAAACTCTTGGTCTGCCCACCAGGTAACCAAAGGGTCACCTTTCGAAGCCTGATTTCATATATAGGCAGTTGTCCGTGGCCTCTCAAGGGGGTCAGTTAGAGGGGAGACCTGCTGAGCACATGGGGAGGCCTCTGACTCTATCAAGGAGAACTCAAAGTGTTACAAACACACACAAGGGTCCTGAAATGGGTGCCATAAGGTGATGTCCTTGCTGGGCAAAATGCACACTTCCTACCAGCACTTCCTAGAGTGCAGAGGCACAGGGTTAGGGACAGGATACCATCCAAAATTACCCCCTAAGATCAAGGTTGCAAGGCAATGGAATACCTCAATCCCAATGAAATCCTGCATTCTTAACACTCTTGAAACTCAACTTGCTCTTTCCACAGTGGGATGAGCCATAGTGATGATGCCAATGTGTAACAGGCACTACTCATTTGTGCCCTGCCACTCTATCCCAACCCTCAGCATAACTAATTATGGAACAAACAGGTTAATAAACCCACCCAAAATAATAAAGCTGTCTTTCAGACAGACAAACTGACAGCAAAGATAGCCTGTAGAACATAAGGAACTAAGAAAAAAAAATCACTGAGGAGGCCAATGAAATTAATTTTCATTGAGCTCACTACTGAAATCCTAGCACAAAGCAGACATTAAGACCCAGCTCCATGCAAAAGTCCATGATTTTTCTGGCCTTCTGGAAGCAGACGGATTATTAAATGGAAACTCAATTCATTGTTAAGGCTGGTAGGAGTAGAGGAAAGGGAGCAAACAGGAACCAGTGCAGTATTTTCCACTTTCCTTCTTTCCAGAGCACCACCTTAAGGAACTTGCATTAGCAGGCAGTATCTTCTTAATGTCTGACCTATCCCTCCAGTCATATAGCTCAGAATCTGGTGCCATGAATTTTTGCTAAATTATGCTATCCTTGCTCTCCTCTTAATTTTACGGTTTTCAACACAGATTTGCTTTCCTGTGGGAAAGAGATAAGAACCTGAGGATTTTAATTTAAGCTTCGGCCTTGTCTTATATTTTGCAAGATGGAGAGAGAAAGCAGCGCTAGTAGGTATTTTAAAGCCAACAAGCATTAGGTCCATTTTTATGACCAAATAATAAAAGCAATATGAATTCTCAATAATATCTATGAGTTGAGTTGTAAAGGGGATAGCTCAGACAGCTATTCATCTTCCCCATCCGTATAAATTCCACAAAAAAACAGATGCCAACAAATTTCAGATGATTTACAAATCAGGCCCCAGTCTCTAGCTCTGAGACTCGTGGGCCAACCCACCATTCAGCCATTACTTTAACAACAATAAACTGTATATTATGAATAAAGATAAGCAATAGATGTATTTAGGTCACACACACACACAGCTGCTAATCAGCATTAATTTCTCAAAATTTAGTCATTAACATTTTGTATTGTACTGGATGTAGTTGTCATGCATGCCCCTGGTATCAGGGTTCCTTGCTTTCAGAAATCGCCCATTTATACTTAGAACATGCCAATCCCTGTACCCCCTCACTCTCCAGCATCCTGCAGATTTTATTTTATTTTCTAATTCTCAGCACCTTATCCCCTAAGCCCATGGCAGCGGCTTTCAATGGGCGAAGGAACCGTGAGAAGTCAGGAGAAAAGCAAACCGCTTGTCAGCGAGCTTAAAATTAACATATAAACGGGCAATATCTCCATTAAGAGCATTTGGGGGTCTGCAGAGCCAGAAACCGGAAGGAAAAAAAGTAACAATAAAAAATAGCAATAATGCAAACCTTCCTAGCCTGCCTGCCCCACACTGCTTTGGCAACACCCGGGAATCTATGGCAGCTAAACCCTGCTGGTCACCCCAACATGTCAACAGACGGGGCCTCACTAGGCACAGACTGAGCTTCCCCCTTCCCTCTGGTCCCACCGAGATGGCCACAGTGATCAACAGCAGGAGGACACACAGGGTGACACATGCACAATGAAACCAGGAGGAGAAAGGCCTGATGACATATTTTCCAAAAGCCCTATGGCTTTCGTGCCATAGCACCTGTCCTACAAGGCAACCCAGATGGGCTATCTGGGCCTTCATCACAGAAAGGGTTCATGGCAAGAGGCCAAGACCTCACATGCAGACACCTGGATGCCCCTCTTGCCATTTTCTCAACCCTCTCACCCCCAGCTGTGGTGAGGGATTTGCCCCAGGTGTCCCATCCAGTCCCGTGGGCACTGACCAGCACCCTTTCCTGGGGACATCTGGACTAAGGGAGTTGCCAAAGCCCCTTCTACCACCTACTGCTCACAGTAGGCACTACTGCTTTCCAGAGCTCTGAACCATGGCCAAATTCTACTTCACACTGAGTTATAAAACTGTGCTGATGAGACTGCTTCTACTGCTTCCCAATCTTTACCCTCTGCTCCCACAAGCATGGCATCCCTACTACATTTGTCTCCCCAAATCCTACAAAGACAATACATACAGCTGCACAAACATTTGAGAGACTGACATAGACCCAATCTTGGTCAACATGACCTCCATACAGGGGGAACTCCATTCCCCATGACTTACTGAACACCTGCTGACCAAGTCCACAGCCAGCTCTCCCTGGCACACTGGTGACATTTATATCTAATACAGGCATGGGCCACAGAGTGCCTTTTCTCCTCAGCACAGCCTGAAAATCTGCAAAACCCTAACAGTCCACATGCCTTCAACAAGACAATTACATTGTCCAAGGTGAGGTTCTTTGGTATTTCAGTACCAATTTCAGAAACTATACTTCATCCACCCACCAAAACGTTTTGGTGCAAGTAGGTACCCAAGCAGCTTCTAAAACCACAGCAAAGCAAATGACGATGAAATTTCTGTTCTCATTTCCAAGACAATTTGGAGAAGCTGAATGTTTGTTGAAGCTGTCCCTAGCACAGTTCTGATGCAGCATAAATGGCTATTACCACACCAGTGAAGTTCCATTCTCTGTGTCTAAGGCTTTTCACAGAACATGGAAAGTGAAGGAAATGGGACAAACAGCATAGCTCATGCTATGCAATTTGGAAAAGGTAAATTACTAAAAATGAGGATCTGTTGTTTACAACCTGAAGATCTCCTGTTATGTTTTAGGACACCTTATCATAAAGGTGTTACAAAACCAAAGGCTCATGGCAAAGGGAAAGCCTATTCCTGTTGGCCTGGGGACACACAGCTGTGCCCCACAGCACTCAGCTCAAAGAGACACTCCTGAGAGACACAGCCTTGGTGGTCTCCTTCTCAGAGACCACACTGCCACCAGGGCTCCAGTCTCAGAACACAGTCTTGCAGCACAAATCATGCCAGCATCCTTTGGGAACTGGCTTCTGTGCAGCCCTCCCTGGAGCACTTTTCCTCATCAGCTTGGCCATCCCAGCTGGTATCTTTTGTTTCTCCCAAGCATGTGCTCTCAGGCTGAACCAAGGCAGTGCAGGCAGGGAACAGACACCTGAAGGACACCAACAGGACTGGGAGAGATAAGTCTACTGGAAAAAGCAGGAGCCAAATTATTTGGCCAGTTAGGGCTAAGATGAAACTGCTATTCAGTTTTATGACTGACCTGAAAAGACAAAATCCCAGTCCCCAGTACAAAGTTGGTGGGCAAAGGGTAAAAGCTTGCAGGAAAGAGGGCCCTGACACAGCAGCTGGCATTATCCCAGCAGGAGCTTTGCTATGCACCAGGCACCTGTTTAAATCTATTGCTAGGTTAAAGTAACTGAGGAACAGGTCAGTACAACAGCAAACACTTTCTTTGCAAACAATCACAGACTGCAAGTGCTAAACCTTGAATTTACTCAGGCATTTTGTCCAGGGCAAGGAGCAGAGTGAGAAATCCCCTGGCTGTGGCACTGGCACAGGTGCTGCCACATGGCTGGGTGACCCCTTCAAGTGCCCTGCACTGGCAGTGCCTCACCAGCACTTGCAGAGCCACTCACCATTTCAGACATGTGCCTGCCCTCTCATCTGAGGAGCACATTGTGAGACAGTTCAGATTAATCTCCACTGAGTTTGTGGTGAAACGCTGTGGCACAAATTCAGTCTGAATCCGGTAACTTTTCCCTTGTTTTTGAAATGCTTTTGAAGAAAAGCCAGAGTCCAGAAAAACCAAACCTCAAGCCTTCCCCAAACAACCAGCTAATGCTTCAGTGAAGGCCCACACCTGGTAAGGTATCTTATATGCAACAAGTGTGCAAAAACTATAAAAAGCCTGAGACAGCCACGGCAAAAATGCCTGTAGGTCAGCGCTGGGCAAGGCAGGCAGCTGGGAGCTCCTGCTGGAGCTGGGGCCACCATTTGTTCCAGCTGCTGCACAGAGAAAGATATTAAATTAATGACCCTTCAAAGGACACACATCTACAAAGGAGGTTGCAGGCAGGGAGGGAGCTTTGCAGAGAACCACGAGGCATGCCAGCCTCTGCACACAAGACCTGAACGTCCCTTGTCAACATCCAAAGAGGTCCATTTTTGTTTTCCCTCTTTTCTTTAAACACAAAGTCACTTCTAAAAAGCCAAAAAAAAAAGAAAAAAAAAAAGTCCCAGCCTGTCCACTCTTCCTCTCCTGTCAGCAAGTTATGCATTGGTTACAGATACTAGCAGATGGTCTTCTCAATTGAGACTAAAATAAGTCAACTAAAAAACAAACAAACAACCCCCCCCAAAAAAAACTACCACCAAAAAAAAAAACCCAACAAAAAAAACCCAAAAAACAAAACAAAAAACCACCAAAAAACCAACACCTTAAGGATGAATAAATGAATGCATTCCCTTTCTTTCCTGAAAGAGGGTTCATTTGAAGAAACAGCTTCAACTTTTTGAAGCATTAAATTTTCAGGGAAAACACAACAGATAGCTCCTCAAAAAACACCCCATCACCAAACTTCTCCAAACTATTCCAATACTACTATAGGAGTACCTCAAAATAAAAAGGACTAAATGGTCCTGTAATTGTGGGAGAATTTGAAGCTACCTTGATCTGAAGAGACAAGAAAAATTTATCTCTTTTTTAGCCTATTCTTATTTCTGGTGCCCTGAAATCATCCTTAGGCTAAAGGTTTTAGCAAACCCAGAAGACAGCAGTTTCGGCTGTCCTCTCTAAATACCAACAGCATTTTAATGGCTAAACTAACTCTGTATTTATACCTTTGCTGATCAGCTGTTGCAATATAAATGCAAGATCAAGAAGAATGTTATTTTGGAGCAATGTCAAAACCAGGCCCACATCTGGGATCATCATAGACAGGTTTCAGCAAAGGGGTACCAGTGGTGGAAAAGGAGGTGGTAACAGTAGCTTGTTATGGCCAAAATAGTTACCAGTAGAGGAAACAAGCTACCATTTTTTTAGAGGAAAGAGTTTTATGTCCAAAGCCAGCTTTTTCGAGGCTCTTGATTACAAAGATTTTATGCTTAGTTTTCAGAACCTTCTCCAATCCTTGGACAGTGCAGTTGGGAAAATGCCAGAGTGGATATAGTGGGGGGTGGCTTGCAGCATTACTTTTAGCCTCATCTGAAGCTAAAAGGAACAGAGATAGGAAAAGACACCCACAGGAACACACTGCTCATGGGAAACAGGGGCTTAGGAATACTGTGACTTATGAAAGACAAATTAAAAGGTGCAGTCTTTTAACCCTTCTTCGCAACTGGGCAGCAGGAGGCCATTTATCTCATTGACCTTTCATGCTGACCAGCAGCAGCGGGGACACCCCAGGGACTCACCATTTTAAGGGGGTGAAGTGAAATGCTTCATTGCTGCTGATGTGAAACTTTACAGCTTCACAACTGCTAACACTTACTCAGATCAAAACTAAAATCAAAACCCCACATTTCAGGGGGCAAACTGATGATTTGACAAGGTCAGGAAAAAAGCCTCTTGGTGCCCCTTTTCCCAATGTACTGTATTCAACTCTTCACCATGGAACTAAGTAGTACCTAGTGCTGGGAGTCAGGAAAGGGCAGAACAAAAAAGTTGCTCTAAGTCAGTTACTGAAAGTTTCCCCATCTCCCAAGGACACATTGGATCATAAAACCAGAACCAGAGCATGCCAGGAGCTTTCAGAAGTTAGAAGAAAATGCCAGGACATCAGCAGCAGGTAAAGGAGGCAATCAGGATCCTTGCTAGAGCTTCCCATGGTTATTTGGGAGCAGGAAAAGTTTGTGACCAGTTTTTCCAGTTGCTCACACCACTTTCCTTTTTGGGAAGCCCAGCAGCAAGTGGCTGGGCCTGCAATGCACGGGAAAGGAGCTTCATAGCCAACAGGACCATGCCACAGTCCACAGGCACAAAGATCAACACCTGAAGCAAAGGGGGTGTCATGGCTGAAAGGGCGGGCAGCATACAAGGACAAGCAAGAGGAATTGGAAAAAACTGCTCTGCCTGAAGCCCGAAGGGTTAGTATGCAATAAAAAATTCAGTGCAACAGCCGGGAGAGCACTGCAAAGGAAAGCGTAAATGTGATTTGACAAAGCCTAGAATAAGTATCTATCTAGATGGATTACAATCAGTCACTAAATTCAGGTTAATTGCAACATTGGTGAGAAACCACCACTATTGGCTTGCCTACATTCTTGTCTTTTTCCTACTTTTTTACACCTTCCTCCCCTTCAGTCTTGGAAATTAATATAGCGCAACTGTGATTTTTTTTCTGAAAAGTTGTAATAAGTATTTGAGTTCCCTCAAGACAGCTTTAAAAACACGAGTGTTGAATATCTGACAGAAACATGCTTTATTTCAAGTGTTCATTAAGCACTGCCATTAAGTAAATGATTAAAGCACACCCAGTATTAAAATAGCTTGATTAGAAATCCCCTGCTATCTCCATTTTCTTCTCTCCCATGACTTCCTAATTTGTTTGTTCTTGCCTGCTCAGGAAGGCTGTCAGGAGACCTGGAGTGCTGGTGAACCACGTGGGGAGCCAGGCAGGTCTTGTAAGGCTCTGATCAGGGGAGGACAAGCACACATCAATTTCTGCATTGAGAATTCACATATACAGAGATTACACCTAGTTTTACACAGCCCATTGATTTTGAAAATATCACTGATAGAGCATTTAATTAGCAGAAAAGCCACAGGCTCACAGAAAAGTCTTTCCTTGTTGCAGTGTCTTAATTCACTTTCTAAACTCAGCAATAGATTCTCTTAGATGGAGATCAGCTGCCAGCAAACACTCCACAATTTGAAAGTCAGTGCTTGTTTTAAGCTCTGATTTCTGCAAGAAGATCCTTTACGTCAGGAAAAAGATGAGCTGTTCAGGATGGCCCAAGTTAAAGACGAGCCCTTCACCCAACAAGCAGGAGGCTGCATCATCAAATCACACACTCAGGAGTCTCTTAGCACAACCAAAAACCTGGTCAATGGGACTGCTGCCACTACAAATGCTCTGAATGGTGACACACCCCATGGGCCTTCACCCTGCATGGTATCCCTTCTTTTGCCTAGTGCATCCTTGTCACTTACAGGCAATCCCATCAGCTGGAAAGGTGTTTTCCCTCATTGTTTCCTGATCTGTCCAGAACACTTTCCATTTGTTACTGGCTGAAGAGAACAGAAGCCCAGCAATATTTTAACAAGGCCAAGTTTGAGCCCCTGGGTTGTGGAGTTCTGGTTTATTGCTTGCTTGGCCAATTGTCCTAAGCCACCAGAAAAAGCCCGCTGGGCATCAGAGGAGCCAGTGCCCAGAGCCCAGCAGCTTTCCAGGGGGGGAACAGTGGAATGTGACCAGGGAGCCCAAGGGGCTTTGTGTGGGAGAATGGGGGCTGGAGTCCATCCTGGTGTCACCTCTTGTGCCATCTTCAGCTCTTCCTGGGTGACAAAGCTGCTCTGACTTTTGTCGCCAGAGCTGTCTGCTGAGTTAAGACAAAGACATGAGCTTGTTTTTCTTGCCTCGAGGTTATCAGGATCCCTGCTCACAACAACTTTGTCATTTTCTCTGGCATACTCAGACCCACAAGCTCACGTGCTTCTCCCACAGGCGGAGGGATGTGCTTCAGGATTCAAACCTTGGAAATGACTCAGACAAGTAAAACTCCATCTACCACATAAGCACAAGTGTTATGTGAAAGCAGGTTGCCCAACAACAACCTCTGAAGCCCAGCATTTCTATTCTGGCAGACAACATGCGTCACAGGATGGGATGACTTTTCCTTATCGGTCTCCTCAAGTCCCACAGGATACAGACCCCGGCTCCTGGGGGGAGCCAAGAAAAAAAAAATCCATCCTGCACCCTGGTGACAGGAAGATGCCTTTCAGCATTGCACATAAGTGGATCAAAAGTGCTTGAAATAGGACCTCTCTTAAATGTATTTATATTAAGTCAATGTTACAGCCTATCCAATACCGTACGTCATAACAAAGACTATCAGAGGCCCAGAAAAGTGAGAAATGGGTCAACTTCCCCCTGAGCTGTGGTTTCCAAGGTGCACTGAACAGAGAGAGATGTTCTTGATTAAGAAAATGCAAGAGTGTGACATGTATTGGGAAAACATCTTAGCTCTGTCCTATTGAAGGTAAGTACAAGGGCTAGACACCTTTACATGTTCAAAACCTCTGTTTCCCATGGCTAAGTCTGCAACTTAGAGGCTGACCAGGCAGCATCCTCTTACTTCTAGCAAAGTAGAAATCACACTGGGCTGGTCAAGCTACCCAACATGACTGATGTTTTTGGAAGTACTCTTGCTTCATCTGCCCTCTTAAAAACAGGGAACAAAAGAAAAAAATACAGGAATGAATGTGATGATGGAGGAGTGATGAATTTGATGGGATCAGTGACTCTTCTCAGCTTGCCTTTGCTCCTGGCAAGCCCTCTTCCCCACCACACTGATGCTGCTTGAAGACTCCTGAAGGGAAACCAGTGCTGAAGGCAACCCTCCTCTGGCTCCAAAGTGGCAGGAAGGGCTGGCCTGGTTTGCCATGGAGTGAGGAAACCCTGCTGCTGGGATTTTAGCTCCTTCAGGGGGGTTTCCTGACAGCAGTGGAGCAGAACTGAGCCAAACATGAAGTGCAGTGCTGACAGCTGGGAATTTATGCATGGCATTACAGGTGGCAGGCTGGGTGGGAAGGATGCAGGGGTTGTTCAGCACATGCCCTCAGAGGGGGTATTTTCTCCAGTTCGAGGCTCTCAGGCACCACTGACCCTACGTACACACTGTGAAAAGTTTTCAAGTAACTTCCTTGAGTCCGGCTAAACCGTATTAACAGATTTATCCAATAACATGCAAATTCGGGTTTTAATGAAAAGTCTTAAGTCCCAGCTCTAAGTGATTTGGACTTTTCTGCTAATGGCATCGGCTAATGACCAAAGATTTAATGCATCAAGTCTTAGCATACATAAGTGCAAACAATATAACCATTTAGTGGAGGCAAAAAGTCATCTCATTAGACATCCATCATTGGATGTGGGCAAGATGGTCCACAGGCTTAAAATAAAATATTCATTTTTAAACTTAAAAAAAAAATCCCTAAAAATGTACAAATGATTAGTCCAAAAGTAGCAGTCTGCTAAAGCTTCCCTGGGATTGAAAATGCAAACTGCAACGTTTATCTGGAGGTAAAACGCATTTGCAAGTACTTAATTTCAGCAGCACTGTTCCACAGAAGACAAAACAAATTTCAACAGGAATTAAAGCAATAGGGCCCTCCAGAAACAGGATGTCTCTTAGACAGGTTATTTGAACCATCAGTAGATGGTCACAACAGGAATTATTTCTCTACCATATTGTGCAAGATGATTTCAGTACAAACAAAAGTGTTGAAAAGCTACTAACTTAATTTTATAGATCATTCCCACGAGGGTTTGTCACCAATGAGACACAAAAACATGCCCTAAAATTACATTTTTATGGAGCTAAAAATACTAAAATCACAACACGCAGCTAAGGACGAGCAATGAATGACTTGAACAAGGCATTGGCTCAAAGAAACAGGGCTGGAAACACTTTTTTTTTTGCCAAAACCATTGTTACCGAATGTTTCATTTGGACTCTTGAAATAAGGAGGAGCAATAAACCTACCACATGACACAGCTGGATGCTGAGCTACTGACACAAAATCTAAATGCCCATTATTTTTAGTCTTGTTTGCCAAATGGCATCTTAGAAGACACAAAAAAACCCCTGACTAACGTCTCCCCGCCATGGGCTGACAGTGGGAGATGACTCAGGTAAGGGGGGAACTGTAATTATAATGGACCTGTGCAAGCTGTTTGCAGGAGGAGTGGAAAAAGGATGTCCAGATAAGACAGAGCACCCCACTTTTGTGCCTGCATGCTGTCTCTCCCAAAGCAGCTTAGGAAACATTTTTTTTCCACTCCGCCAAAAGCAGATATGGCAACCTCATGACAAGCCCAGACTCCAGACACAGAGGGAAACCAACAAAGGAGCCCTGGAGGATGCTCCTACATGAGCTTTGGAGTTAGATCATCCTCTAAGAGCTGCCTATCCCTGCTGAAACACATACTTGTGACCCAGGGAGTCCTCAGGACCCGAAGTGATGCTGTGTCAGGAGAGATTTAGATTGGATATCAGGAAAAGGTTTTTCACCCAGAAGTTGAGCATTAGAACAGGCTCCTCAGGGAAGTGGTCACAGCACCAGCCTGACAAGACTTGAAGAAGCATTTGGACACAAATTTGGGCACATGGTGTGACCCTTGTGGTGTCCTATGCAGGGCCAGGACTTGGGCTTCAACGATCCTTGTGGATCCCTTCCAAGTGAGAAATTCTCTGATTTTAAGAAAATGCAGCTTTCCCTGTGTATGGCATTGAGTCTCCTCCAACTCTTCACTAGCCTTATTCACCACCCATCCTCGCCTCTGCTCCATCACCCTGTAGTCATCCCTGGGAAGCTTCCTGGGCCTCCTGGCCCTGCTTGGCCCATTTAACTGCACAGCACCCTTGGGCTCCCCAAAACCAGGCATTTCCTTCAGCTTTCAGGCCTTACCCAAGCAGGTGCATCACTGTCCTGATGCTCCAGTGACTGGGATGGCAGCCCATGAGATGGAGGAGACAGGAAGAAACATGGGACTACCTACTCCCTCTTCCCACCTCACTCAATATGGTCTGTTACCACTAAGCTCCTTCACCCACTTGGCCACAGGGCTTAAAAAAATGTTGCTGGTATGCACAAGACACGTGATGACTTTTAAATCCTGCACAGAATATTTCTGCCTACTGTTTGAATTTTTTTTTTTTAAATTCAAGAGCTGACCTTTAAAATTCAAAAATCGCTCTTAAAAACAAAAAACACACCCAGCCCACAAACTAAGTTTTGTGCAGCAAGCACCTACATCCTCATAAAAGCCCTGGGCTGTGCTTTATAACATGGTAGAAGTCTAAACATCGTAAAAAACAGCCCAAATTGCCAGATTGCCCAAGCCTCCAGTAAATCACCCTTCCAGATGGGCTTAGGGCTGCACCTAGAGCCCCACTAGCAGCAATGGGTCACCCTGCAATTATATTTCAATCCTTCTAAACTCAAACAACATTATATGAGAGTTATGCTCAACTGCATTAAAAAGGCACTTCCAAAGTTTACCATGTCATTACCAACAGTTTGATTTTTCATTCAATTAGTCTTCCCCTGTGCAATTAACTTCCCCCTCAAAGCAAGGCAGAGGCCAGGATGGACAATTTCTTATCATAACTACATCCCTCCTCAGTACTTTTCACTGCAATAAAGGCGGTGCTTGGGAGAAACACAGTGCAAACACCACCAAACAATTTATCAGGCAAAAAAATAGCTCATGCCAGGAGAGCTTGGGGAAGCACTCAGCCCCTCACCCCCCTCCACTGCTGACAGGGCAAATGGTCGAGAGTGCCAGAGATGCCCCAGTGCAACTTTGATCCTCCTCTTTTATGGCATGGACATGCAAGGGATCTACATGAGACCTGCCCGTCCCACACCGGCTGCTGTGAGGCAGCAAACTCTGGAACTGCTGCAGTGTCCAGTCTGACCTGGCACTGGGGCTGGCCAAACTCTGCCAGCAATGCTCCCACCCAGCAACTCCTCCAGCTGCCATCCCCAGCCAGCAACATGGACAAGGTTGGCAACCGCATACTGGGGACAATTTTTTACTTGGCTGGGGCTTTTTTGGTTGGGTGGTTTTTTGGGGGGTTTTTTTGTTTTGTTTTGTTTTTTGGGTTTTTTTCTTTCTTTTTTTCTTTTTTCCCTCCTCCTTCCTGCTCTCTCTGGTTTTCCCCTGCTTCTACCAGAACTAGCAGACTCCTTCCCCATTGCCGTCATTTCAGAGGTAAGGACCAGACCCTCACCTCTCCAGTGCAGAGGGAGCAGACTTTTAGCTGCATGGTCTGAAGATCATCTGGCTGTTGGGTGGGAGACACAGGCACTCCTGCTGCACACAGACACTTCGAGTTTGCACGAGAGGCCGCATGTCCACAGCCAGCCACACAGTTTGCCATAGTTATTTGCAGATGAGGCAAATTTTTACTGCCCCTTTTTTCAAGAAGCAGGCTGGGAGACAGATTAAATGACATTCATTTCAGCATTTTAATCAAGGAATCAAGTGCTCTGTTCTACAAAAAAATAATTTCCCTCTTTATGGCAGAATGTACCCTTTCAGATGGAGAGAAATCATGGTCCCTCTTACTTCTGTCCTACACCTAGAATAAGGATACCTTAACCTCATCGGAAACTGAAAACTACCCCAAATTTCAGGCAGTTAACATAATTTCACCATATCACAGCCAAGACACTATTCACACCACAAAACAGGCAGAGTTCCCCTTGCCTTTCTCAGAGCTTCAGCACTCGTGTCTGAAGACAAAGATGGCAAATACCCTATGCCAACCAACCAGGATAAGGACAGTCAGCCTCCAGACTGCCAGAGACAGGACTGTGAGCCATGGGGTGAATCCTTGTCACCCCTACTCGAGGGATGCACTCCCCTCATGCTACTGAACTAGCACAGATGCAAAAATATGGCACCTCGTGTGCGGAAGCAGAGACAGGATTTGCCCATATCAAACACCTCTTCTTTATGCTCACCCTCCCAAACCTCTCTGTCCACGCACAAACTGCTTGTGGGGCACAGCCAGTGCCCCACAAAGTGAGTAATCGAATGCCAGTCTATCAAATCAGTGAGAAAACAATAACCTCTCACTGGAGGATACTGCAGATGATTTCTCACCTGCCCAGGATTTTGGCACTCACTGTTTTTATCAGTTGCACAGAACTAGGAGCTGAGAACATGAGGAGAGCAGCCCCTTGGTGTAACACAGAGACAGAGCACAGCTTTTATCAGCATTAACTCTCTTGCACTAAGTCAGAGGAAGGAAATGCTGCCTCCCCCACAACATTATTTTTTTTAAAAAACAACCACCTTTCCTCTTCAGAAAGCCCTGGCCAGGTGTTGCATGCTCTCAACATCAAGCTAAGGCCAGGCTGGCTAATCTGTAGGTTCACTCGTTAACTAGATAAAGGATTTCAGCTCGGTGCCGCAGCCGGGCTGTGGAAGCTGTGGGCTGGAGGAGCTGCCGGCAGCTGAGTGTCACTCCTGGAGGAATGCCTGACCTTTCCCGGGGCTTTGATCATGCTGCCTCACAGCGTGAGATAACCAGCCCTTTGCAGAATCCGGAGGTAATAAAAAAAGCAGCTTTGGGGCCTCGTGTTTTTGCAGGGAAATACTTACCTGTGTTCCCAGCACGCTGCCCAGTCCCCACCACTGTCCTCCCCAGGTTTCAGTCACTTTGCAGCCAAACCCGTTGCTGCCAACTAAGGGAATTACATAAAGCTTCAGTTGAGAGTTTTTGCTCTTGTTTAATTTCTCTTAATTGAAGAGGGTACTTGTGCACTCTTCTTAGGGAGGATACAGAGACTCAAAAAAGAGCAGAGCAACAGAAGTAAGGTCCCCAATTAGTATGTGATTAAGCTGTAAGTAGGATAATAGGAGAAGAAATTTTGTATCTTATACAAACAAGATAGTAAAAGATAGATAAAAGCATGGAAGGGGAATAAAGCTTTATCCCCAGCTCCCCTCTAAACACTCAAGCCATACAGAAAGGAGTGGATTTCCTCAGGGCTTTTTCTTTGCTTGTGATTCTTTTAAAGGTGGGTGTCTTTCTCAGAGTAGTCCACAATGGGCAATTTAAACAAGTGAGTGTAGTACCAAGTTAGTAAAGCATGAAATACTTGGAACCCTGGGTTGAATGTGTTGAATCTGTAAGTGATAATTAGATCAATCTTGAATATTTCCTTTAATGAGTCTACACAAGCACCTGGTCCACTTAGTCTGCTTTTGGTTACCGACCTAGAGAGGTTTGTATGATCTTCTCAGACTGGAGTTGTTTTTTGTCTTGTTCTTTGTTTGGGACACTGCAGCACATCTCTGAAACTGGAGACACAATTCCTTGCTGCTCTCTGCAGGCTGTATACGAGGCACAGGGCTTGCTCTGCAGCGCTCCTCAGCTGCAAGGAGGCTGATGCCAAACCGAGCAGACCTGGATAAGTTACCCCTCTGGGGGGGGAAAAAAGTTGTACTCAGCTACACCATCTTCCTCACGGGGTTAACTATGTAGATTTCAGATGCAAATTTCACTTTAGGGCAGGCTTTATGGTATTAAGAGTCTCTTTTTCAGCCTTCTGAAATTTCATATGTATACATGCTAGAGTTCTCTCATCTCTCTTAATTGGGTTTTGTGGAATTTCAAGGCCTGGGGGCCAAGAGGGGAAGGCTGCTGATTAAAGCACGCCATGCAGAAGTGGATGCAGAAGTGTTGCACAGTAACAGGAGGGAAACAATTCCTCCGAGCTACCTGCCTCCACGTGCAAACCCTGTCTGCCACTCGGGAGAAACCCCGTCCTCTGTCCTGGTCTTCCTGAGGGTGCAAGGATGGCTCCTGCCCTCTGCAATGGGCACTGCAGTGAGGATGTTCAGCCCTGCTTCTCCAGATGAGCAAATTGATTTCAGAGGTCTAGAGGCAGCTACATTAGTTTATTTCAATGGAAATAAACCAGTGTGCTGTGTCTTCACTGCAGACCCAAATGAGCCTTCTTCTCACAGTCCTAACCAGGACTTAGACACTTCAGGACCATTAAGGAGGAAGTAAAGGGTATTTAATCTCCCTTTATCCCTTTTCATAACCCAGTACGTACATGTGTGTCAGAATTTGTTAGGCTGTGATGTCTGAATTGATGAGGTGACATGTGTCTGTGTTCCCACAAAGAGAGCACAGAAAACATCCATTTCTGCATTTGGCCAAACTGTATCTCTCCACATACAAGGATTCAGTCCAGAAGCCTGCTTGCAGCAGCTAAATACAGATATTCACACACCCATTATAAATGCAGTCTAGTTTCATTTTTAACCCACAGGAGGGTGTGGAGGGAGAAAACATCAAAGCATGGACACAGGCTACCCTGGCATTCTGGGTGTGCAATTTTATCTTCCCCTCATTTCCCTCCTCTCCAAACCAGCTGCTACAACTATCATGATGCTTGCCCTCCGGCCAGTAGGCTGGAAAACTGGCTTCCAAGGCAGTCATTAATCTCTCCGCATTGCCCAGCTGGCACAGGATTTTGCTTAGATCAGGGAAGAGCCAGCTCCATGCCCTCTGATGCACCAGTGGCAGCTCCCACAGCCGCGCACGCTGGGCACCCGCCGGCCCCGCTGCCTGCACCGGCACAGCCTGGCACCGCTCACTCTGCTGAGCAGAAGGGTGACCACCCAGGCAATGGGGAGGGTAAAACTCAAGCACGGGCACTGTAGAGCACGGAAAGAGGAACTCTGAATTATATAACCCCCTCCCGTCAGCAGTGATGGTGAAAAGAAGTGCTGTGCATCTTCGGGGGAAGATGTCTTGGCTCAGAGCTAAGTTTAGAGGCTGACTTCTTGCATAGCAATAGCAGCAGAGAGTAGCCCCTACATACGCAAGTTATGCAAGTGAAATGCAGATGCACATAAACCTCTAGCAGGAGAGCACAGCTCAGCAATGCTGCGCTCATCGGGGCTCAACCCGTCTGAGGTAACAGGGCTGGAAATACACAGAGGTGCACAGTATGCTGAGCACCAGCAAGGGCTGCTCCAGCACAGCCAAGCTGAAAGGAGAATAAAACAGACTCACAGAGTACCGTGCGCACCACCGCAAGTTTGTCAGGGAAATAAACAAACAAGAGGTGTGCTTGATGTGATTATAGTCTGAAACACAGCCGTTGTATTGTCCCCCACCATGCACTGCCTTGTCCCAGCAACTTCTGAGACAATGTTTGACCATCTACTTCGAGTCGAAAATAGTCCTTACAGAGAATACTTTTTCCTGTGTTGAGGAGATGATTCATACCAAACTTGTCATATCCTCTCAGTAATACCACTCATTTGCCATTTTTAGAGGTGAACAATGGGGCCTACCAAGACCCCATGAATACACACCTAAACCTGTATTTGATCTGTCAGTAGTACTGTAGGTTTCCCCAAGAAGAAAAAAATATGCAGGCAAGTTTTTGATCTTCCTTAAAGCACCTCTTATCTCAGCTTTTGTTTGTTTTCTGTTTTTCAGGTGTGGGGTAGTGTCTGATGTGAAAGCCACCCACTGTAAGCTATCTAGGCAACAAAACCACCACTGGAACAAAAATAGCAGCACCTTTCTCTCCCCTGGGCACAGGCCACATGCAGGACAGTGCTGACAGCATCTGCAGCTACAAGCACACTTTGCAGATCACAAACTCAGAGGTGACACACGTGGGTCTCTTCTCACATATCTTCCAGCCACTTTTTAGGGAACCACCGAATCCTTCTGGATGGCTCCAAAAAAAGGCAGCCTTTCCCTAACAGCTGTGGAGCAGAGGGGTAGTCCCCCAAGGCTGCTTGTGGGTTCACACTCCAGCTTGGCCCAAGAAAAGCTGCCATCTGCAGCACAAGAAGATGAATGAACACTTACAGCAACACAACAACAAGCTTGAACCACAGCAAGCTGAGCCTTCTTCCACTGCCCAGGCCTTCCTCTTCCCACCTCCTCCTCACCATCTAGAGGGAGTGCCAGTCCACAGCTAGACATAGGACAGGGTGCAACAGCAAAGGTGCCAAACTTCGAATGGGGAGACTGGTCTGAAAGCGATTTACATGGGGCTGCAGATTAAACCAACATCCATCCACACTTACGGCTCAGTCCCTTTTAACTCCAGAGCATGCTGGCCAACCACAGCCACACCTGAGCTTGGAGGAGAGGTTTCCAAGTGGCTACTATGCTCCTACCAGCTTTGGGAGGAAGAGAAAGAACAAAACAACCCAGCAGCCAGGTAGAGGAAGGAGCTCTTCCTGAGCAGGAGGCAGCAATCAGGTGCTGTACCGCCTGCTCTGCAGCAGTCAGCCAGGTGAGCATGTGGCACTCGGGACCACCGATGTGCACCACATGAGCTCTCCATCCCCAGCACATCCTTCCTCACTGGGAAAGGACAGGAACCCCCAGGACACCCAGCTGTGGGATCAGTTGATGAAATCCTGCAGGGCTTCTCCTGAAAAAGGCACTTAAAATGCATGCTAAAAATAGAGCCTGCACTGATGCTATATTCAGCAGGAGGGTGCACACTTTCAGAAAAAGGCTGTCGCCCTCTCCAGCAGCAGAGGGAAGGCAGCCAGGCATGCTCCTGGGAGGGTCCTGCATTCCAGCCCTGTGCAGCAGCACGTGCTGGCACCCCAGCATGAGTATGCCTTGGGAGAGACACCTTTTCCTATGGAAATGTGAAGACAGGGTGCAGGAAACCATTTGCAAGGTTGCTGAGTAGAGGTTTCATCCCACAGAGGCCAAGTGGGATGCAGGACCCTGGACCTCCCTGCGAGCTGTGCTGCTGGCCAGTCCCACAGATGGATGATTCCTTCCCCATGCCAGAGTTTTTCTAAGTGCAATAATGAGCATCAGGTTTTTCATAAAGCACTTACGGATATGTTGTTTCATCCAGGTGCCAGGAGAGCCAGGCATGGCCACTGAAAACTTGTCAGTTAGTGAAAACACGAAATCTCCTCCTTTGCCTGTGTAGCCAAGTATCTGTCAAAACCCTTGACTCTCTCTCAAAGAAAGGGCAAAACGCTCAATCCCTGGCTGGACTGCTTAGGCTATGGGGTCAGATCCAGAGCTGAGGTGACACAGGCACCCGTGTCTGTGCTGAGAAGCCCAAAGGGGCAGGTTTGCGCTTGCCACATTTCGTGCTGGGTTTCCTCTCCCCTAGAGCAAAGCTGAGGAGACATGCAGCAAAAGAGAGGATGCCACACGGTCCATGCAGATGCTGCATGGGAGAAAGTGACACCTTTTCCCCTTGACTTGCTGAGCCCTGAGGGGTGGCAAGATGTGGCAGGGGGTGTCCCACCTCCGAGGCCCAGGAAAAGCCACTGAAAGACAAGCTTCTAATTAAAACCACAGCTTTGGTTAATTGAGTCCAATTCACCTGTGACATGAAGAGTCCCAATCCCATCAACAATAATGGAACTGCATCGGCTTACACCAGTAATGACTTCAAATCAGTGGCATAATAAATCTAATTCCATACTTTTCCAGGTCCAGCTGACAAGGCTGCCAAGGGAGGGCAGGAGACAGCCTTCCAACCTCGACACCAGCACCTGCTCAAGGGCAGTGGGAACAGCCCAAAGGTTGGAAATACAGAAAATGTAAAAAATAAACTAAGTTTCCAAGAAGACTAAGGCTTAGTTTTAACACCGACTTAGGTGATCAATTTAGCACTGAACACAAGGTGATCCTGTGCAAGTGCTGATGACAAAGCAGCACTGCCCAGGAGGATGAACCCTGAAAGATTCCTCTACAGGTTTCCAACCTGCCGTGTGCTGCTGAGCCATCCCACCAAGCTGAATCCACCAGCTCGGGGCACCAGGGACAGAACTTGTGTCGCATGCTGTATAGCACCTTCCAGGGCGTGGGAAGGAGCTCCTGAGAGACAGCCACGTGCTGGCAGCCCGGAGGAGGAATGTGGAGAAACATGGAAGTTGTCCTTAGTAGGCAGACATGCAAATCAGCAGCTACGGGGCTACACCGACACCCTCCTAATTGCCTCGGCAACCTCCTAATTGCCACGGCGCCCCCAGCTCTCTCGGGGCAGGGACTGGGAGTAGCCAAGAGGAGCTGGAAGGAGCGAAACCTTCAACGGGAGCAGGGGATGTGCTGCCAGGCTGATGACGCCCTGGGACAGCCCGAGTGCCCCGAGGGATGGGAACGGCCCAGCTTGGCCCCCGACCGCCCCACACAGGCCACTGCCTTGCACACACAAATTTGTCTTTGCCTCCAGCCAAAAAAAACTGAGCCGCCACTCTTTAGAAGAGACGTGTTATTTTAGAGCAGTCAAGTTATGACTGGTCTGATTTCCATAATACTCTGCAAACATCTGCCTGTTGTTTAAGGCTCACCTCCACTGGGACAGAACTCAATAGGGCAGATCTTTGAGCAGGTGTCCGTGGAGGTCTCCTTGCTGCCGCAGACATCCTGGGGCAGAAGTGTACCCAGCAGGTCAGTCTGGTCACTCCTCGCTCCTGCAGCCACATCCAGCTCCACGTTTCTGAGCCCTTCCCTGCTCACCCACTGATGCTCCCGCTCCCATTGAAGAAAGGCTCCGTCCCCTCTCTGCCAGAAGTATCTGCTCATGCCAATGAGCCAGTGTCACTTTGGTCAGAAGACCCGGAAAAGTGTCCCTCATCATGGGCATCTAGCAAATTCTCTGACACCTCCAGGTTGCCTGCCTTTCTGCAGGTTGGCTGTTGAAACCTGAGCGTCCCAATTAGATGAAGTTAAATGCTGCCCTGAACAACGAGCATGGCTGGCAAGAAAGTTATCCCAGCATTATTAGACTGCTCCCTCCCAACAAAGAGACCGCAAATTAGTGTTTACTTTGGAGGCCAAGTAGGCCAGGTTTGAGAAACTGTGCCTGCCCCACCATCCCACAGGTTTCCCAGGGGCTCCCTGGGAGCTGCTCAGCACACACCTCCACACCATGACCTTGCTCTGCATTCAGCCCAGGCTCCATCCTGGCCTGACGCAGCATTTAGCTCCTGGTTTTATTCCCTGCGTGCTGTCCTGGGCGAGCTGAAACAACCGAGTCTCTGTACTGCAGTGAGTTGACACAGGCTAAGTCAATTAGCTGCTATTGCTGCGATGCTCAGCTAGGCCAGATCAAAAGACAAAGAAAGAAAAGCCTCACACTGAGAGGAACCAGGTCCAATCAACACATTTGTCTTCGATACTTCAATCAAAATATTTGAAATGGGAAACGGAGATGTCTGATGCTTCCCAAAGCAACTAGGTATGAACTTAGTTTCCTAGGGCAGGAGGGGTAGAGGGGCCAGGCAGAGCATTGCAGTTGCCATTCACCTCTGCTCCAACCTTTGCTTCCATTCAACAAATCCTCCTAATAAACACATAAAAAAGCTAAATATATTCCATAAATTCAAGCTAAGGCACTTTCCATTTCAGAGTGGGCTGCTTAAGCTCTCTAAGTCTCCTAGTTCATCCTGACTCAAACCAACACTCTTTGCAGCTTGTGCATAGCATTCCTCAGGAAGGACACAGAAGATCACAGGCCTCACACATCATCCTCCTCTGGGCAGGATTACTATTTTGCAAATCTCTGCTCTGTATCAGCCATCCCAAGGAGTGCTGGTCTTCCCACTGGCTTTTGCAAAACTACAACCGTCAGCAGGCATTATATCCGATACCAGGCATCGTGAGCACCAAGCCCATAAAATGTTTCTTTTGAGAGGCTGACAATTACTGACAGCAAGGCTTCACCTACAGCCAGATTGAAGGAAATCAAAACTAGAAAAGCACAAAAGCAGGTCTGCAACACCTGAGTGGCAGCTGTGCAACCTTTAGCTTCAGTTCGGCTCCTTGAGTAGCCACTGCTGTTGAGAGATATCATGCCATGCTGCTCCTCACTTCAAAGAAGACAACCATAAGGAGAACTATTAAAGCAATTAAAAAAAATATTATCTGTAGGATGTAATCTACCCAGAGATGAATGGGAATAATTATCTTGCTGCAGATTTTTATGTGTTCTTTTGAAGGCAATAACTGGTTGAACATTTATTCTAAGTAGTTACCTACAGTAACTTCCACCTTATTGAAATGAGAGATTAGAGATACCATTTTTTTCCCAATGTGGGCCATGTATTCCATATCATATTTCACAGTACCATCTATACTCACTAACCCTTTTCCCATTCAGTTCACAATCCCATAAACAATTCTGCAGCAGCTCATGCAACTGTTCACATGGAAAGGAGTGCTTTCTGTTCTTCTCAAAGCAGTGAAGGCATCAGTTCAACAGCCTGAAGTGAGAAGATCCAGCTCCAGTTTACCAAGCAGCTCTCTGAAATCACTCCCTCAAATTCTTACTGAAGAGCAAGACCTAAAATCGATAACTTTGCCTTCTTTATTCTTTAATCTGCATACCTTGAACCCTTTATTCTTCCTCTTCTGCTCTGTTGCCCCACCTCTCAAATGGACATTATGCCACACTGTAGATGAGGAAACAGGCCCTGAGACATCAGCTAATGAGCTGAAGTTGTACATCAACAAGACTTCCTGAAATCCTTTGAATATCAGTTCATTGCAGGTATTTTTGAATTCCGGGTATTTTAGAACCTGGGTCTATTATTCACTTTTGGTTTGATAGATATGTTTTCTGTAGCTGTTATATTACCATCTCCTGTCTGCCTCTTAAGTGCCCATGGCCAGGTATCAGCACCAGCTCTCCTGATCTGGGGATGCCAAGAGACACTTCAAGGTCCTCCAGACATTTCACAAACATGTGCTCACCCCTGTTATAAACACCCCAAAAGATGCAACAGAAATAGAAAACTGTCAAAGCCAACGGGCTTTTTTTCAAAAAAGGCTTTTTTTGGTTTGGTTAGACCCCTGAGATGTCAGTCCTGAAGAGACACACAGAGGGATTTAGGTCACATTATCACAACACTGAGGTGCAATGCTTTTATCTTTATAGGTGAAGGCTAAAGCCACATATTGATTCAATAAAGACAGTTAACTGACATTAAAACTTTCATGAATCAGCTGTGAAAAAATGTTAAAGAACTCAAATCAATTAAAAAAATCTACTTTAGAAATTCCTTTGTAATTTAAATTTATTGGGAGATGGGGTAGGGGAGAAATAACCTAAAGAAAACCAGAAGAAAACAGTTTTAGGTTTTTTGAGATTATGCATCTTTCACCTAATACTTCAAAAGAAATCTCAGTTCATATTTGTAATAACAAGGAATTACCAGAGTCCTTGATTTACTGTTGAAGTCTGCAGTGAAGTTTCATACCTTGACTGAGGTGCAGCCTAATCCCTGCATGTGATTACATTTAGGAGTGAGAGGGAGGTATGCAGGGGGTAGGGAGAAACAATTTTTATTGAAGACAACGCTTCAGGCAGCCCTGGAGCAGAGTGGATCCAGTTTGAAAAGAACTGGCAACCCTAAAACTTTTTGATAAGATAAAAATTCATTGATGTTGGCTCACACTAGGCCCATTTCAACTCTGCACTTGTCCTCTATGTTTCCTTGGCATATCTGTTTCTTTCCTCTATCTGCTTTAGCATAACTTTATTTTTCTCTTTTATCTTTAGCTAACTGCACCCAGGGACTGGAGGGATTGATTTTTTGTTTTGACTTATTGTTTGAAGATCTGTAACTCAAAGCAGCTTCTTGCGCCTCTGATGTCTAAGCCCAAGCAGTACAAAAGGTAAAGCTCATCCTGTGTACCAAAGTGAGCAGGGATACCATTTTATAATCAGTCATCTGTGTTTTATTTTGCCTTTTGGGGAAGAAAACTATTTTGAGACTTTATAGGCAATAATATTTTAAATAAATATTCTCATGGCAGATACTGCACATGCCAGTTCCCTTTTTAAGGACAGACAGCTATTGCTTACCACTCAGGGGAAGAAGAAAAAAAAAGTTCCTAATTAAAGGAGGCCATTATACATCAGAAGATATTTTGAGCATCACGTCACACTACCAACAGCCTATAGCAGCCAAAATGTTACCATGCAAATGTAAAAATGCTCTCGCTCAGAGATGCGCTGCCGTGAGGCAGCGAAAATCCCCGCTGGGAGGGGAAGGCAGGAGCCGGAGACGCGCTACTCAGCGCTGCTCCTAAACAGCCATCTCTCACTGCCGTGTTAACACCACGCCGTCCCGAGACACGGAGGGTGTTTTGCTTGCTCCCTCTGCCTCCTGAGGGCTGAACTCTGGAGATTCCTCCTTTTCCCAGGCAATTCTTCCCTCCCCCCATCCCCCGGACAAAAATACCTCTGGGCTATTTCAAACAAGCAGCACCTCAGGATGTGGCACCCGGGTTTCTCACTGCACATGCACATGTGTGTATCGTGGAAAGCTGATAGCCATGGCACACACAGACTTTGTTTACGGTCGCCAGTCTCTGCTATTCCCTGAAGTTGCCCAGCTTGCTGAAATATGGTTACATATGCAAACATTATCTCCCAATTGTAACCTCATTTTCTGCTCTGCTGGACAGCGTGACCAGCATTTGTCATCTTGCCGCCCCCGCCCGCCACATCATTCATGTGTCTATAATTGTCATCAAGATGTGGCATGTCAGCAGGACTCCCGCGTCCGCTGCTCCCCATCTCCACGCAGTCACTCAGGTAACAAACCCATAATCTCACCCTGTTTTCATGATGGTTGAATTACACATAATTGTTTCTGCACAGTGATTGATTTCTGCCTGAATAGAGACCTCTGCCTTTTTTCAATGCGAGCGAGTGGCAGCCAAGTCTCTCCATCTAGGAGGAGGCAGCAGCCTTTGAAGAGATCAAAGCCAAGGCCGCGAGCAGTTGTGCGCCCTGGGAATATGGAAAGCCTTTATGCTCTCAACCCCATTTCCAACATCATGTTGGATTGCAGCTGCATTACATTCTGCCAGCATTCTTAATGCTTTTAGTATTGACTCTGACATCACCGATAGCTGTTTCAAAGTAACAAAAGCTGAAGGATGACTTATTTTCACAACTCCGTAATTGGAACACGCAAAGTTAGGGGAAGGGAGCATTTGTTTTTAATCTGAGATACAAAAGAAAGCACAGAAAATTATATAAGTTCCCCAAAATTAAAAACACGTTTTTCATATGGAAAGAACAGAGGGGGCATTTTTATAGCCTAGACCACACAAAATGAACTGATTATGCACATGCTTTTTCAAGCCTAAAGGCTGAAGTAAAAATACGAGCAAGCGAGTCAAATCGGGAAAAAATATTGTGACTCACAGTACATTTAGTGACTTTTAGCACCTGATGCAAGGGAAAATAATGCAGATGCCCACGCTGCTGTCTCCCCTCTGCAGCTCCTTGTAGCAAACTGACAGTAGTTCACTTCCCTTAAACCGGACACACAGCACACGGCAAACATTATAAATCTCTATTAATTATATAAAAAGATAAATTATGTAAAAGTATAAAATACTGCAAAGCTTTATCTAAGTCTCCCTCTCCTCCAGTCATACAGACAATTCTTGGGCTGCCTTAAAACTACTCTTGCCACAGTACTGTTTTCAGGGGCATCAAATTCTCCCACGCTCCTTCTCTCTCCTCATCTGGCTTTGCTGGTGAAAACAAAAGTAAATTTCTATCAAGAAAAGACTGTACTGAATTTTAATTAAATGTACATCCACATTACCCTGAAAAAATATTTCCAGGGAACTTTAAAAATGTATCAGCAGAAAGAAGGGAGGATAAGGAGGATGTAAAAAGCAACAACCTAGGAGGGCATAGCAGCTGAAACACTCTGTGTGGGTGTGCTGTCCAGTCTGAGCACTAGGGCAACTTTGACACATATTTTTATTCATGGTAAAACCACAGAATAGGAGACTTTAAGAGCAGTAATTTTGAAATATGGTCCTGCCGCTACAGTATACAGAGTGGTGAGGAAGGAAAAATGTGCAAATAAAGCATACGCTCTAAAGAATTAAATATTACAAGCACCCATGTATTAGCAATAAAAATAATTTCCTCTTAGCTGTATCGTTTTTGTTCTGCTGTACTAACACTCCTTTCCTCCCTGTAGTCATTAAAACCCCGACTCAAAGACAACAGCAAAGGGATCTGGCCTCCCTCCCTATGGACACAGAGCTTATGTCCCTGTCATTTCAAGGCTGGGAAAATGTCTCATTTTCACTTTGACTGTTCCTTAACACACTAACCATACTGAGGCTGAAATTAGAGTCAAACATAGCAGGCTTTTTTCCAAGATGTAAAAGCTTATCATTTTTTTAGTATCAAGACAGAAGTATTTTCTGTTGTAATCCAAGGTTTTGGGGTTTTTCCTCCCTGTACTCTCCTGCTACCCCCAACAAATGTACTGCTTCCTCTGCACAGTCTGCTTTTTAAAATCAGGACTAATTCTTTGTGTCTCTGGTGTTCACTCTGATAAGCAGAGGGATGCTCGTAAAGCAACACAGAGGGAAGAGGTGCAAGATACGGGGAGCTGAAACCGTCACTGTAAACAGAGGGATCTGCTGCCATTATCTGCAGGACAGCTAATTCAACTTCTGCCTATCCCACAAGGAGTCTCAAGTATCTGGAAACGAATGCCAGCCTCCGAACACTGAGCAAGAAACATGCATAGCATTACAAAGGTCTCCAAAACACTCATCACTATGAAGACACAGCAGAAAAATAACTTTTACACGATGCTGCAACCCTACCTTTCAACATCAAGCCATTATTATGATGAAAAAGTATGTTTTATGTAATTACTGCTAATTTTTTCCTTCCGGGGACTTCTATGTTCATTTACAGAGGATTCACTTGCTACTTGATACTTTTTCTCAAAAGCTTGCTTCTGTTCTGCAGCTATTTAGTGAAACTCAAGGGACACTATTTAGCCCAAAAGAGGCACCTGAAGGCTGTCTGCCAGGTTTTCAACCCATGCAGCCCACTCCATAACCTGTACAGGCAGCATTCCGTGCCCAAGCAGGGGAACAGCTTCTCCTCATGCAGGATTCTTTGGTAACCACATTAGAGAGTCAACGGCCCTGACAAGCAACCTCACCAGTTCCTAAAATCAGGAACTGAAATCCCTTCAGACTACCTGCAGGACCACCACAAACTGAGTTTTAAGTTTGGCTGTGGTGCTGGGGACCTTGCAGCAAGCAGCTGAGGTCACAGTGTGTATCAGCTGTAGTTACACAGGTGTGAGGAAACAAAAGAAAATGCCACAGATGACCCAAGTAACCTGGCAGGACAATGACACCAGGGCACACTGCTGAAGAAGCACATACTGGAAGCTGAGAGCTGTGCTCCAGTGAACACAGCCTGGCTGCCACTGTAGTGCGTTAAAATAGAAGATATTTCAGGATGCTTAGAAAAAAGTTTAAAGCTTCCAGCTGCAAATGAGACATCACCTCCTTGCAAACCATTCTTCCCACCAGAGGCTGAAGAGGCACAAAAGCATGGACATCACTGAGGCCTTGGCTGGTGCCCACCACAGCTGGAAGAGGAGTACAGATGCATTGCTGCTGAGATGCCATCCCAAAAAGCTGCTCTGAGGTATTCTCATCCCCACAGTAAACAACAAAAGTCCCACCAGGCCGGTGCCAGGGCAGCTGACAGAGAAACCCTGGCTGGTCATTCCCAGCACAGTGTGTGCAAGAGCTGTGAATCAATGGCAGGTTCCCAGGAGAGGGAGCACACTGTGCTCGTTATCTAATTGTGTTTGCACTGAACTTCTGAGAGGGAGGGAAACAAAAGTGGGGGATGAAAATAATGATGCCGAGGGCAAACAGCCTGCTCCCTGCAGGGGAGAAAGCAAACAGAAAACCAAGTGGGAAGATGTGAGTGCTGTTGTGTGACAGGGAGGGAAAATGAGAAAACACAAAGTCTGTTTTTTGACAAAACCTTTTCTGGGCTAGTTTTCTAAGGCCCCTTCTTGTTTTTATTTAGAAACTTCAGTAGATTGTCTGCTCCTTCATTCGAAGGCTAGGTATGAAACACAGCACTGACACAAACTTTCTTCCTATCTGCACTGGCTTTAGTCGCCTTATTTTCCCTCCCTGCACCACACAGATCTCAGTTTTTACTTTCTCAGGCTTCTCACATGTTTCATGAAAAAAACTACTACCAAAACCAACCTAAGAAATATATGTTTAGAAGTGAGCTGCCTTTCAGGTGAATTCCGAAGTGAACTCAGGAAATACGGATTTTGTTCCCATCTCTGCCATCACCTTCCTTTAAGACTCCAAACAAATGTTCTTTTTTTGGGTCCTCATTTTCAGAAGTTTCCTCCCAGACTCTGCCTTTGCTTTTGGGAGTGGAGTAGGGGGAAGCAGAGGAAATCCACAGACACAAACACACACATAACCCCAGTGCCAGCATGGGCGCCAGGGATACTTCCCAGGAATCTGCCGGCAGTCACTGACACACCGCGATTTCCACGGGTCACATCCTCATGCTACACTCTAGGTTGGGCAATTATACACAGAATTTACCTATTTCATGCTTAATTGCACAGGCACAAACTTTTGCTCCAGCCTTGAACAGCTATTACTTACCAGCGGCACTTACGTTACCACAGGCACCTCTGCCAGTCCTGGCTTAAATTCATAGGATCAAATCTCAGCCACTGGCTTAACCAGCCATCCCCTCCTGGGAGAACCCAGCAGAGGAGAGAGAAGAGGTGCAGGCAACACCAGAAAAGCCAACGTCAGCCCACAGCTGACCTGTGAGCTGTAGGCTCCTGGGCTGTGACACGGCACCTCCAGAAGAAAAATTCAACACCCACCTGTAGGCTTTTCTGCTGACTGAACCTGAAAAAGTCATTTGTCCACTAGACGTTGGCCAGAGAGATTCATTTAATGGAGGAAGGTGTATTTTGTGCAGTCAGCACTACTGTGTAACTATCTGACTGTATTTACTTGGAAGACAAGCTTCACAAACTCACCGCTGAGATCTCCTTCTCCTAGGAAATCTGCCTGTGCCCCAAACACAGGGGTTTCTGAACTGGCTTTGATTCAACCACATTTCCCGACTGAATATTTATTGTTCTGTCCTATTAGCCTGCATTATTCTCACTTACACACGTATTCTTGGAAAGAAAAAAGCAGTAAAAGGAAGCATTTAAAATGTCAAAGAAAGCGGGAAAGCTCCCTACACAAGTTATTTTGGAAGCACCCTTGAACTAAAACATGTTTCAAGACAGCATTTTGACTAGCTCTCCTACAGTCTCTTATTATTTCCTTATTACAAAGTATGAAGTCATCGTCTTACAGGTCACTCTGATAAGAAGATTGTATTTGCCGGTTATAAAAAAAGTGTTTGCAATATTGCAGTCAAACTGTCAGGGGAGTCACCTAAAAAATTAGCATTTTCTTGTGGTTCTCCTATTCCAATCCTTCCTTCTGAAGATTTACATCTAAAATAAGATTGCTGCACTATTATCTTAGCAATATCCTCAAAATAACTGAGATTAAATAAAAAAGTCTCAACAAAACCTGAAAAATCCACACACTTAAAGAGCTAATCTTTATAAAATTTTATTTCTTTTTTTTCTCCCTTAAATCCAACACAGCTTCCTTTTCCTCCTACAGCAACAATATTTAAGACACGAAATAAAGTGCAAGAGAGGTTTTGAGTAGCAGCTTTTTCAAATCCAGCATGTTCATTTGAAACTTATTTTTTCAAGTTGAATTTCATTTATGTGCAGGAGGCAATGGGACAGTAAAAAACAGACCAAAATACAGCCCAGCATGCTACTGTCAGACGGCAGCCAAATGAGAGGCATTCTAAAGAGGTAAGCTATTTTAATCGCTTGAGTTTTCAAAAATGTATTTCCGTTTGTTTGATGTATGGCCTATTCCTCAACATCCTCACCGGCTCTCCCAGTGCCATCGGGGTGAGCTGACTGCTCCTTCCCGTGTTGATCTCCAGCAGGCTGGAGGGGCCCTGGGCCTGTCCCATCACCCTGGGCTCCCAACCTGACCCTCGCTCACCTGTGAGCTCCCGCCCCACTCCCGAAGCTCCCCGAGAGGCTGAGCCTGCACGAGGTGTTTGTATTTGATAAAGGAGGCCCTGAACACAGGGACAGTTTTTACACTTGGCAGAGCCTAATTCATATGCAGAGGTTCAGGGGAGAAATCAACCTCCCCTAGTTTAGGGGTCCCTGCGCTGGGTCAAACTCAGCTATTCTCCTGCTTCATCTCAACTTTTCTGTACACAAGTATTTCTACAGTATCATATACAGAAGTGCTGCTGACCAGACCTCAAGGGTGGAACAAGCTGCCACAAAGCCTAAATTGAGGAGAGGGCACAGATGTGAAGCCATGAGAAAGAAGCCACTCTCTAAAAACTAACTGAAGAATACGTACAACAGAATTCTGCAGCATGGGTTGGTGGCAAGAGCCTTGTTCACTGTGAGTGCAAAAGGGAATGATACGAAACTGAAGGAAGCAAGGAAATACAGGACTAGCAGCAAACAAAATAAAGGGTGAGGAAAAACACAATTAACACTTGTAACTGCATCTTCCTGAACCCAATATAGCAGCACTCAAACTTCAGAAAGGAGAGCCCCTCAACAGATCACTGGATTGTGGCATTTAAACAAAGTAAACATATTTGTGTTGCTGGACAGAGTTTATCTGCGTTTTAGCACATCAGCAGGCTAAAGGCCTTCTTCCAGACCGTGGTCTGCATTTGACACACGTTGACACCTTTAATCGTCACCTCCACATTGTACATTTTTCATGCTAGACAAAGCTTGCCAATGCAAGACGTGATAGGGATGAAGAAAGATCAAGGCAAAAAGATACGCCAGAATTGTGGAGAGACAACAGACGGTCACAAAGATAAGCCTCTGAGGCAGTTTTGGAACACTGAAAAAGGCAGAAAATGGAAGAAATAGAGCCTCATAGCATAGCTAAGTGACCAGTTACAAAGAGAGAGCTCTGAGCAGCCAGTGTTTCTAGGATGCCTGCTCAGAAATATAGAGCCTACAGGGAGAGCATTTTAGAGATCCTCGCTCTCCACCTCTGAGCCAACAAAACTACACAAAAAAAGTTCCATGATCCCTGTCCCTGTTTTTTGTATACAAGGAATCAAACAATTTCCAGACTGGTTTCCTTTGGATAATGACTGCAACCCCATCCACACATCCACACGTTCAAGTCAGCCCAGGTGAGGCTGAGCTGTCATCAGTATCCACAGGATTTCAGCATCGTGCCTTCCAACTCTGTGCAACCTCCCTCCTTGTGCTGACTCTGGGAGGATCATCACAGCTCCCACAAGTCCCAGGTTTCTCAGAGCAGGGCTGCTGGGTATGTGCAGTGCCTGGCACTGTGCTGGACATGCATCACCAGGCTGTTCCAAACTATTTTAGAGCTTCCTCACTCAGAAAGCAAGGAAGTGGAAGGAAAAAAAAAGGTCACACAAGAAGCTTTCTGCTGCTCTTTCCTGAAGCAGCATTACTAGGGCTGCCTCGGACCACCAGCACATGTCCATATACCCTGCTCCTTTGAAGCAGCAGCGCTGTCAGAAGGTACCTCACAGCAAACACTTGCACAAAGCCCCATGCTCCCAAGGCACTCCTTTCCCTGCCCTAGTCTGGGTGAGGCAGACCTGCCCACTGACTCGTGCAGCACTGTTTGAAGTGCGGGCCAGAGTACAGAAAGTGCTCAAATAGACAGATGCTTTTGGGAATTAACTGCTTGCTCTCTGGCTTGGTTAGTAACTCCTAGCCAAAGCAATTCTCTGGTTCATGTGTTACAGCTGGTGACAGCACTATACTTACTTTTTAAGTTGAGCTGCCCATTTTATAAATATTTCAAAGCCCCGTAACTTTACACTGTAATTTTTGCTGACTAAGCTCATCCCGTTGATTTTTCATTTGACTAAGCTCATCCCACTGATGTTTCAACCTTACCTATATCCACAGTCATTTAAAGAAAATAAACAATTACTGAGTCGACCTTTCAGCTCCATGAAAGTGCTCTTCTACACAAGGTATTTGGTAACTTTGAAGATCCCAGGCAAAGATATTCTAAGCCCTTCATCTCATCCTGATGCTCCATCAAGCAACACCACCACCAGAAGCCACGGAAGGCCAGTCACTTTTCCTCATGCAGTTCAGGCCTCTTTTCTTCCCCTTTATGAGACCAGGCAATCCCTGACTGATTAGCACAGTTGGTGCACATGTTAACTCCCTACTACACTTTTAGCTCAATCCCAAAGATTCAATGAATACATTTTTATTTAAGTGCTCAATCACTTTCTTGCTGAGAGGACAGATTCCTTTGAAGTGGGAATCCCAAACTAAATAAACATATCCACAAGATCCAGGTCTCAAATAGAAGCCACCGGGTTGCTAGATTAAGTTATTCTGAACGCAGTTTTCTCAAGTGAATCTAATGCTTACGAAGGGCCAGAGCAACAGAGACACTAATCCCCAGGTGCCCAGGCAGGAGCACCACGCCAGGCAGATGCACCTCCTGCCACCAGTGTGCTGCAGAAAGGGACCAAACCCAACAGCCAGATGAGGACTGTCCTCATGCCAAACATGTCTTGCAACCAAAATCAGCTTGGAGAGAAATGCCTGCTGTCCCAGACGGGGCAGTTTGGGGTAAATGGGAGCCATACATGCACAGATGGAGCGTCACAGCACATGGTTTCCCTGCAGCAGTGGGGAGGACACAAGCTGAGGACAACCCAGCTCAAGCAGGTCAAGGAATGCCTGACTCCCAGCAGTGTTTCCCTTGAAGCAGACAGATACTGGATCACTGTCCATCCACATGAGAACAGCACAGGAATGCACAGCAGGACACACACACAGACCTCACGCCACAAAATGTTCAATGTCCATCTTAAAACAGACTCTAGCACGTTCATCTCTTTGTCTTCTTGACGATCATAGTGTTTTACTACTAGCAAAAAACAAAAACAAACAAACAAACAAAAAAAAACAAAAAAAAAAAAACCCACATGCCTCTGATAGGACTTCAGAAATATTAGGCAGAAGTAAAATGCTTTTGTGTGGGTTATTTCCTTTCCATATCAGTAGGCATTTTTGCTAACTATAAACAGAAGTACTCAAGAGAAGCCAGGCCTGCGGTACCCAGGCTTTTCAATGCCTGCAGGCATGCAGTGCTGCAACTATCTGGAAAAAGTCTTTTCCTCTTTTTATGCCTGAACCTGTGAAGCTTCAGGCTTTCTTCTTGAGCCATATCCTCCTTGGCACTTGCAGCCCATAACAAGCTATTCTTATTAACATTTTTTCTGGGCTGGGATTAAGTTGGAAAAGAGACAGGAATGACATTTTGCTTGAACCACTTTAAAAAGTAAGCAGCACCTCTGCCATTTAAAGTTTATATTGAATGAGCTCCTATATATATAGAAAAAAGAGATATTTAGGAGATAAACACACACAGGTATTGCTATACAAAAGCTCCAGCTTCAAGCATTTGCAGTGGGTGGGGTTTTTGATAATGCCTCTGCTCAAGCCACACACACAATTGCTGCCTCTGCACTGAGATATCAGGAGAATACTTTGTTTTTTCCTTGCCCATTAACCATTACATAGATTTGCTAATTGCATCAACGGGACAAGGAGAACGCACCAAAAGCTGAAAATATGTTCTCTTCACTGGTATGTGCTACAGGTCATGATAACAATAAACTATATACTTAAGACTCTGTCTTGAGCTCTGACCAGGAGTAACCCAGACCATGCTTCAGACAAGGACAGTCTAGAGCCACTGTGGTAACTTCTTCTGCTCCCTTTTCAAAATGCAGGATTCATCTTTTTAAGTGGGAGAAAGAAAACACCACCAAAACTTATCCCATGACCACTCACATCTTGGGTTTAAGTTTCACAGTGGCCTGACTTTTAACTTAGACTGATCAGCTGTGACTGCTTGAGTCAGAGCAGCTGAGGGACGCGTTTGCAGCAATGAGGTCCCACTATTAGGGCTGAGCAGATTCCTGTTCTTTCCTGGTGCTGCCATTTGACATGACTCACCGAGATCCTCAGAAAATAGTGCTAAAATTCCTCCCTGGGCAAATGCTAATAAACTCCATCAAGTTCTGCATCCACACAACCAGGAAGCTTTGTGCTCCTCTGTGCTTGGTTTCAAAGTTATTTAAGGAGCTGACGGGCGTCATTCGGCTGCACCGCAAAGCCGTGTGCTGCGCGGGGTGAAGCCGCAGAGCTTCGGTGTTGGATAAGCAGCTCTGGCCTGTGGAGCCCCTCAGCTGCCCCTTTCCCCAGGACCTGGGGTTGTGAAGGGAAGAGAGACATCTACGACAGGACCACAGCTGCCTAGGGCCCCAGAGCATCCTGCTCCCATGCCAACTTGGGAATCAGAGCAAAGCTTCCTGGTGGGTGTTGTGGGAGCAGGAGCCCAACCACAACTTCTGCTCTGTGAAAGCCTGTTTTGTACTGGGCCAGGGAGGTTTCAGCTGACCACCGCTCCCAGCAATTTGCTACAGCTGCTACAGCTACAGTGAGAAGAAGCAAAATCTCAGAAATACAACGAAAAATCAGATATGTGTCCTTCTGCAGCTCCCTTGGGGCTCCAAAATTTCCCCACAAGCAAGCAAATCAGCCCACTTTCAGAGGAACAGAAGATGTAGCTAGGGAAACAAAACCTCCTCACTGAGGCTCCACAGTTACTAATTTTTGCTATTTCTACCCTCATCCTTCCTTCTGCCCATATTATCCTCTGAATCTCCTGGGACATTTGCTCTTCAAAATGGAAACAAACTCCATATCCCCTACCATGCAGAAACACACAAAGAATATCCAAAATCTGGGCTAGTTCTGCTTTGTTCCTAGCAATCCAGCTCTCTTAGAATAATTCCTCCTCATTTTCAGATACACTGCACTGTGCAAGTGGCCATAAAATGTTTATACATTGCATCCTCTGCCCTATTTAACACATCCAGATGCTACAGAGAGGCAGTTGAGCCACAAAGAAAGAAACCCAGACCCCAAGAATACATAAGAACAGAAAAAAAGGAAGGTTGCAGAAATACCCTATCTTTCCATAGGAAATTTAATTTATGGAGAATGAGAAATAAATCCAAAACTGTCTTCTGGATGAATTTACAACATGGAGAAATGATCTTTCTTCAGTCACCTCCTCTGTTCCCACGTTCCCACCAAACATTCAAGAAAGCTTTGCCACCCCAGAACT
The DNA here is from genome assembly GCA_013400215.1 of Cisticola juncidis. Lineage (NCBI taxonomy): Eukaryota > Metazoa > Chordata > Aves > Passeriformes > Cisticolidae > Cisticola > Cisticola juncidis. The sequence goes on from VXBR01002375.1 coordinate 485,050, forward strand.
AGCCTTGTTGCCCAAAGCAGAAAACCCACACGTTAGAAAACAAGCAGCTGTCTCTATCTCCCATCCTCGGTACCCCCGCGGTGCTCAGAAACCACCAAGACCTATCTGGAGCACACAGGATGCACATTCCCCAGGTGCCACGGCGGGCTGTTGCCATCACAGGCCACCTCTCCTGCAGCCACCCAAAGCGACTGCTGCGTGTCTCCACCCTCCACTCCTATCCTAGATGAGAGGAACACGAACTCCGGCATGGGGCTCTCCCTGAACTGGCAATTAACACTCTCCTGCTCCTACTAATACAACTTGCAAACAGTAAATCAGTTGCCAGCAAAATAAGAAAATTAAATTTAAAAAAAAAAAAAAAAAAAAAGGGGGTGGGGAGGAGAATGGGGAAGACAAGACCTCTTTAACAAGAGCAGATTTTGGAAGATTCTAAATCCTTCTCAAACACCCCCACCCTTCCAAAAGCTGTACTGAAATGAGATTTCCGTTTTTTATTACAGTTTATTAAGCAAGTTGTGTATGACTACAGATTCGTACTTTTAATTTTACAAAGCAAGCTTCTAAAGCATTCGCCTTTTTAAAAAAAAAAAAAAGAAAGTTCTTTTTTTTTTTTTCACCTCTCTACGTATGGTGATGAAAGTAACTTTTTTGCCTTTCCAGGAAAGCTTTGCTCTCTCTTCTCATAGATGGTCTTTGGTCTGTGTCTGGACCTCATTCCCCACGGGTGCAGCCCCGGGGCAGCTTGCAGTCAGCAAGTCCTTCCAAGGTGGAAAAAAAGATTCAGCGCCCCAGGGCGCCTTTTTAATCCTGGCTAACACCTCCAGGCAACAGATGCATCAACAAGAAGCGTCTTTGTCATGCAAATAGCGGGGCACAGGTACACACCAGGCACAAATGGCTGGGGACTGCTGACACCTCAAGGGAGACCCCTGCCTCCAGTGCTTGCTGATCTCAGCTGCTCCTTGCCCCCAGCCCGGCACATTGCCCCGGAAAGGGGAGGCAGAGCAAACCTGGAGGACAGCGGCTGGGACCCCACGGAGGTGAGCGCGGCCCGGCGGAGCCCGTGGAAAGCCACGGAGAGAGTGAGCATGTCACCTCCCAGACGCCGCGTTTTGATCTCCAAAATTAAAACCCAACTGTCAACTACGAGCCTCGCAAAGATTACAGTTCAATTAAAGAAAAAAATTATTTAATAACTCAAGCGTGTAGCCTTGTGGTTAAACTGAAAGAACTCCAGGCTTATGTCAACATTGCAGCCATGCAACAGCACTGTTTTTTTGAAATAGTGGTGCTGCTGTAACATGCAAGAGCAGCACTGAACTGAATTAGCCCCTCAGATGTTCAGCAGGCAGCTTTACAATTAAAAACAAGAAGCGTTTTCCCCCCTTCCTCCCCTCCACCATACCCACAAAGGGCAGTTCCTCAAGTACCTCAGACAAGGGCCTCTGCAAGGTGATATTTTAAAGGCATTGATGCCAGATCTATAAAGAGTGGCAGCCCCACAGCATGCATATATGGAAAAAAATCCTCAGTGAATAATTAAATTGGATTTTGTTGTTCCAAGCTGTGCACCAGCACTCAGGACTTTCTTAGGAAGCTAACATGGCAAAGAGGGGGTAAAAAATAGTCTGAAGTTTCTTAGTCCTAAGATCAGGTTTGAGTCTCAATGCCCTCTTGAAAAGCTGCATGCTTTTCCCTATGTTACCGCCAAAAGGAAATTTTCTGCAGAAAAACATTTACAACAACAAATATCAACAGACCGTGATCATCATGCTTCACCCTAAATGGCTGTAGGCCTCTGAACTGGAATTTATACACAAAAACCCCCCACAGCTACAGAAAGCAATATATTACATGAGGTTTTGCATCTTTCAAATGCAGATCTATGTGTTTCCAGTGCCAAAGCACCCTGTCATTTCAGCTCCAAATATACACTAATTTAACGTGTTTTGCTGCTGTCAAATTACCAGTACAGATCAGGCCCCCTTTCTTTTTGTTTTTGAAGTCAAATGCCACCGTCCTGAATAAAAATCAAAAACATCAGAGGGCAAAACAATGCCATGAAAGAGACATCCAAGTAAAAAATCTACATGCCAGTAAGAGGGAAAACTGCTTTATCACAAGGAAGTAACAGCATCCAACTTCTTCTATCACAGCACGCACAACAGCAGCGGCATTTTTCCAGCAGGATGCCTACAAGCAAATTGTTTCCCTCTCCACTCGGGTTCTACTAATATAATTTCCACAGCTCATTCTAACACTGCCTCTCCGTTGCTCTATATGTGTACCAAGAGGCTTACAAAAATAAATGGGAATTGACTCTCCAGAATTAAAAGTACATTAAAATCCATTAAACATACATCTGCACCAGTGGAAACAGAGGGAAAAACCTGGAAGAATCAGTGCTCACCACAATGTAAGGGAAAGCTGTAACTACTGCATCATGGATGATATTAATTCCATGGATGATATTAAACGACCATTTCACAATTTCTGGCTGAAGATACAGAGTACATTTCAAAACAATGTTACCAGACAGATAAAGCCTTCACGCAGACCAGCTGATGGTGGAAATAAATATCAGTCAACAAAGAGCAATGCCACATCTGAAGGGAAAAAAAAAATCCAATCTTCTCATCTTACTGTCATGCAACTTTAGCAGTTCTGCTTCAAACCCTTAATTTTCCTCAACAAATGAAGAGTTAAAACCAGAAAATTCACATCTGTCCCAGTCACTACAAAGACAGCATTTACATCATTCTGCTATAGATTATCCTACAGTCGTAAACCAGGGCTCCCCCCACAGAGCCCCCAGCCCTGTTCACACACATTAATCTCAGCTTTTCCACTGTGGTCATGACCAACACCTCTAAGAGCTCTCAAACTCCACTGGACAGAGGCTCTGAATAGCAGAAGCTCGACCTTCATCATCACTGAAGCTACCCAAAAGACCCCGTTGTAAGCAGACTCTGCAGACCAAACAGGAGGAAACCCAGCTTGCCAAAACCAGCCTTTGGAAGAGATAACTCACTGTTCTGGGGATGGGTGGCGACAGAGATCCATTAGGCATGTATGGGTCGTTATTCATATTTGGCATCATGATATACCCAGAATAACCAGAGTATGATGGTCCCTTGCTGTATAAGCCACTGTCTGGATGCTTTCCTATGGAAGACGAAACAATGATTACATTATTCCCCACATATGCATTTCTCATGAGTTAGACCACTGAAACAGGTCTTGTGCATATATAAAAATGTTCTGCATGCAAATGTTTCCTTACTCATGGAAATCACTGTTGACAGAAAATGATACAAAGCAATTTGTATATAACTTTTTTTTTTTTTTTTTTTTTTTTTTTTTTTTTTTTTTTTCAGGAAGAGTTGATTCTTAAAGGAGCGAGTACTCTCAGTGAGGAGATTATGTTTAAAATACAATATAGCCTAAAAGTAAATTATTTTGCTAGTACTCATTCAAATCAAAGTAGACACATCAGCAATGACATCACATTTTACAGGTAGCAGTCTTCCTTGATCTTATACACACCTCTAGGATTTGTCATTTCAGAATTATTGCCAGTATGGATTTCCATCATTGTTAGGAAAGGAAGGACAAGACTGTGACAACTAGATATAATAATTTCCTTCTCTTGCTGAGCCAGTATATGCAGCAAACAATTCATTCTGGCTATGCTCATTGGGAACAATTAAAGAGCAGGGGGTGGCTTGGAAGGAGATCTTAACAACTTGGGAGGGGGGCTGTTGAGCATACATGGTACTACAGTCAAGAGGGAAGCCAAGTAGGGAGGGAGGCTATTTGGTAGGAAAACAAAAGTGTTTGAGTCCAGGTCCTGCAAAAAGGGTGAACAGGTCTCCCACCTACATGGCCGTTGACAAAGATACTACTTGAAAGTGAAGTCTGAAGAAGATGCAGAACTGAAAACTATCCAGAGATGAACACCTCCCCCTCATTGCCCAAATGCTATGAGCATGGACATCATTGCTTTTGAACTGTTTAGCTACAAATTTGGAGGAAGATGGCCACAGAGTCCTGGAAAGTACCAGGACTGAACTGTGTCTGTCTTTACACAGAATTTATAATCTGATTTAGCTTGTGATCATAAGCATTTGATTTTAAACATAATCTCCCACCCTTCACAGCACACATTCTTTGCACGTATGTCCAGCTTCCTAAATGATATTCGATGAACTATGCTATTTCCTCTGTCTTTCACAATCAAAATTAACCAGTTGGTACATTAAAGAATTCAGGAGGTCTGTTTACACTTAGATTTGAAAGAGAAGATTTAAGTGACAGACTTTGGCTGTGGGGTAAAGCAGAGGGTATCTGCAGAACTGTGTACAGTTCTGAGTGAAGAGATAGATGTATTTGAGCTGATATCCTAAAAATAGTTCTTTCTTCTGTGAAGATCCATTTGGCCTACTTATCAGCTTCTCAAAAACTGCAATACCATTTGGTCACTCAAGATAAATGCGCTGCACGTTCATCTCCTTTTTAAATGCACCTTGAAAGCGCTCTGGCATTCTACCCCCCTCCCAAAGATATTAAATTTATGTTTTCCAAAAGAAACCAAGTTCCAGTTTGAGGACTATGTGGAGGGTCACAGAGGGACAACATTGCAAGACAGGACTGTGCACGTCTCACCTTCCTCGGGGTGTTCTCTGCCTTTATCATGGTAGGAATCCTGTGCTTGAGTCTGCCTGGAAACCTGACAGCAGGGAATCCACCATCATAAAAGAAGAAAAAGAAGAAAAGTCATTGTATGGATGCTCGTTTATCAATCACACTGCTACAGTTTCTTGAAGGAAGAGAGGAGTTAAGAGCACAAGACAAACATCTTTCTTTTTCCTCCTAAGTCGCTTGGAAGGCAACTGTACCAGAAACGTTTGTATAAACTATTGTTTTATGACAACGAGAATAACTAAAGGATTTTGCAAAGCATTTCTAGCAGAAGCACCCTGCATTTAATGAAAGTGGATCATTTCCGGAAAATATTTGGTGCTGTGGCAGTCAAAACGCTCTTGGTAAAAAGATACCAAAAATAATAATGAAAATCAGGTTGCCCTTCTTAGCAAATCTTTAGGAAAAAAATGAAAAAAAGAAAAAAAATAGGGAAAAAAAAAGAAAAAATAAAAAGAGGAAAAATAATTAAACAAAAATTTTAAAAAGGCAGGTTCCCCGCTCCCGCTGAAGTTATTTTAGAGTCGGGAATTTCTTCCCAAACAGTTTTATGCAAATCCTTTAAAGAGTTTACAGCTAATGCTCCGACCCCTCTGATTTTACTGAGGAAATTTCATGGCTGCTTGAGGTCTAATACCACCACACCGTCGGGGAACTCGCGGCAACTTTCTCGTCCCGGGCCGAAGCT
>VXBR01002375.1:494055-642477 GCA_013400215.1 Cisticola juncidis
AGCAAAAGGGGGTTGCAGTTGTTTTCTGAAAAGAAATAATAATAATAATAATAATAATAAAATAGAAACCAACCAACGAACCAACAGACCAACTCTTTTGTTTAAAGCCGCCTGGCTGTGGAGCCAAGCGGGCTCCGCCGGGGAGAGCTGCCCGACAGCGCGTCCAGGAGCGCGGCCGCACCAGGGCTGCGCGGCCGCGGGGCAAAGCTCCTCCATACTGCCTGAGCAAAGGGCAAACAGCGGCAAAACCACCCCTTCACCCCCCCTTCTCCCACCCTTCTTTGCCTAGGAGGGAGTCCTCCTAGGCAAACCCCGCGGCTTTTTCTCCCGCTGGGAAGCAATGTGGAGGGTGGTGCCCCGAGGGGTGGGTGCGCTGGGGACCAGGCACCTTTCGCGGCAGCCCATGCTGTGCCCCGCAGCTCCCCGGAGGGCCCGGCGCTGCTGAGGGACAGCGGGACTCCTTTCGGAGCTGTGCGTGCAGGGCTGGCACGGCCGGGCTGCGCCCCGGGGTCCCGCTGCCACCCTGCGCACCCCGCCCTCCCCGGGCCTGCGGGGACGGTCACCCGGTCTCTCGCTGCTCCATCAGGACTGCAAAGCAAAACAGAGAATGTTAGACAATGTGACTGAATTATGCGTGTTCCCTGCGTCTGCCTTTGCCACCCCGTTTAGATAACATCCATGATTTGTGTGCAAGTTGAATATATAGGCTGCATTCCCAAATTCCTTCTGAAGCAAATAAATCCTCCTCCTTCAGGACACGGGGTGAGCAGGGCCAGAGCAGGGATGTGATGATTAGCCCTGGCTCTGCAGAGTTATCGCTGTGGTGTCCTGGCACATGCCGCAGCTGCACAGCATCACTTGGGAGCCAGCCCCGGGCTGCCTCAGGTTATATGGCTGTGTTTGGAAATATTGACCTGTTCTGTGCCTCTAAAAAGAGGGTAATACTTCTAAGGCTCTTTTTTACCCTGTTAGAATAAATGCACTGTTGTCTTTGAAGAGACTCTTCTCTTCTGATGAACAGGGAAATGAATAGGGAAAGCTGTAAATAACAGATCAGGATTTTTTGAGGGGAAAACCCAGTGTCCTCCCTCACTCTTGTGTTGTACCAGGCAGACCGTCCCTTTGGTGGTGCAGTCCCTTTCCAGTGTTTTTACAAGCATTGTGTCCAGATACCTGGCATAGCTTTGGATTTGAGTCCAGGTTTGGGTTGCAGACACCGTGGCTCACACTGTGTGTGCAGCTGCTTATTGGCGTGGGTCACCTGCTGTGGCCTCCAGAGGATGCTGATGGCAGTTCCTGGTAGCCTTGAGGGAACTTATGTGTGGTGTGGAGGGGATTTCTCATTGCATGTGTGATCCTTCCTGTCATGTTGCCTGAAAGGGATTCTTTCCAACAGTCAAGAGGATTCTGCCGAGTGAAGGGAACTATTCTGTATTTGGTACAGATTTATGTTTTAAATGGAGAAAAAATCTGAAAAGGGAATAATATCTTCTGGTTTTGAAGACTCATTTATTATGAGCCTTTTTGAAATAAGGACTAATTTTTTAAATTCATAAAAAAGGGCATCCTGGCTATGTTTCTAGCAGCTTTATCAAAGAGTAACTGCACTTGCATTTAAAGCTACTTTGAAAGAGATCTCATGTAATAGGTATTATGATATTAAGACTGTATATGTGGTTTTTGCTTTTTAATTTACACATCCAGCTTTCCAGTTCTGGGATGCCATTAATGTTCTTAGTCCAGAATTACTCTGTTTAAAGAGCTAGGTTTTCTTAGCTCTTGCAACAACATGGGCTTTATGAGATTTGAGTGGGCAAATCTTACCAGTGTTTTACTGTAAGAGCTTTTGTCTAGAGGAAGGCACTGGGGACTCAGATCTCACTAATGTGTTATCTTATTTTGAGATCAAAATAGTAGTTAGTGGCTGGTTTTTTTTTTTGTTTTTTTGTTTTTTGTGGTTTTTTTTTTTTTTTCCAGTGCAATATAAAATAAAAGGCAAGTGGCATAGTTTATTCAAATAAATGATGACACAAAGTAGCTTGCAAACTAACCTAACTCTACATCAAGCAGTGCCATTGCAGGATTATTTCTGATGACTCATCAGATCTGATAATCTGAAAGCATGTGGATAAAAGGGGACACAAGGACACAGAACTAAATCCAGAAAGCCATGCTTGGAAAAATGCAAAATGTGAGGTTAATGTTGTATTAAAGGTAAGACCTCAAAAGAGCACGACAACGTGCTGCCCCTCAGCAGGGATTTTTAGCCTGGCATTTTTGAAAGGACCAAAGAGATGTTCAAAGGGAGTGCAGTAAAATATCCCCGAAGGGCCCTTTGAAAATCCAAACTTTAGTAGTTTTGTGGGATGCCACATTAATGTGAGGTTCTGGCTGAAGAAATATATTTTAATTTCAGAGTAGCAGTTTTGCCCATTTACGTCAACATTTCCTACTTTATTGGAGGGGGAAGTTCTGCTCCTGAATAAATAAATGTTATACATGTCCCAGAATGGATGAGATTTTCTCTATCGCCGAGAGCCAGGATGCCACACCCAGGGGCAGTGTCTGTGGGCAGGCTTTCAAAGGCCCCTCCAACAGAGTCCTGCTTCTGCACCTCCATCGTGGACTCAGAAGTGCTGGTGAGTGCCTCACGCTGCAACTCCTTGGATGCACCAGGGAAAGCCCCAGAGGGCCTTTTGCAGGGGTTTTGTGCACATGTAGTTGGGAGCGCTGTGCTGAAAATGTTTATTTCTATTTGTACTTGATTGTACAGCACAAAATTAGTATCTGGAGCCCCATAAGCATATGAGGTGCTTTGTAAAGCAGTCACCCTTTTACAATAGCAATTGGCATGGCTCTAGCTAGACCTGTTTTGGAATTCAGCATACACCAATTGATATATTTTGCCAAATATATAATGAACACGCAGAGCTGACTGTGCACCAGTGTTTCCTTCTAGCTTTTGAAATGGCGATCGTTGCCTTTCTGTGCTCCCAACGAAATCAAAGCATCTTGTAATCCTTTGCTTGTTTTTAAGTGACAGTAGTCCTCTGTTCCCCGACAAATATTGCCAGCAGAAGCCTGGTAGCTCCAGACAAGGTCCTTTGAAAGAGGTGGGAGGGGAGAGGGGCTCTGCAGGCAGCTTTCCAGCAGCAGCTGTGCACTAGCGGCATGGAAGTGTGGGAGGCTACTCCCGGGTTAGTAAGACAGTTCAGCAATGCAGTGAATGTGTGCTCGCAGTACATGACTCCTATTTACTCTTTTTAATTCCCTGACCTTTGTCTGACCAAGTTCATCGCCAAAACGCAGCTGGATGGGGAGGGGGAACAGCAGCCAGGCTGTACCAAGGATCTTGCTGCTCTCAGTGAAACGTGGCACTCACCCAGGGAAAGTGTTTAAGGCAAGTAACGAGGTGGTGAATTTTCTTTCTTACTGAGAAAGTTATTTGGACTTGGGTCTTTACTGTACCTTCTCTTACTTTCCATGGAAGTAAGTGCTATTAGTTTGGCTGACAGAGGTATTAAACTGTAACAGTTGAATACCAGTCAAAGGCAGCAGTGTTTGATAGGGAAGCGCCAGAGAAAGAGGAGTTTGCAGGAGTCTGGGGTACTGTTCAGAGCCTTGTGATCTCAGCGTCACAGCTTCACAGTTTCAGGTCTGGTAATGATCTGAAAATACACGTCTTCACGGAGACTGGAAGGTGGAGAGGCACAACCTATAGGGACAGCAGATAGGGCACACCTTTTGAGGAGGAGCAAGATCAGTCTTAGTTGCAGCTGGCCATTTAACCTTTAGCTCTATTTTCCTTTGAGTGGATCTCATGGACTACTTGTGTCCATGTCTAGCAGAAACAGGCAGTTTTGGCTTGCAATTTAGAGTTTCAGAAAGACTATAAGACTGAAGGAAGTAAAGAGATGTGAGCAAAAGCCCTGCAGGTGTGGCTGAGTTGTCAAAGGAGAACATCACATGCAAGGAGGTTTAAGTCAAATTCTGCAGGCCCTGACTCATAATTGTGCTGGAGCAGGGACCTACAGATGAGACCCCATGCTGAAAAAGAGCTGATGAGGGATGACACTAAGGACAGTGTGGGGTAGAGGAGAAAACTGTGAGTGGTTGCATTTGAAATTCCAAAAATTCCCTGTCTGATGCTGCTCTGAGTCTCTGAGACTGACTGTGGCTCCTGCTGAGCTCAGCCAGAGCATGTGGGTTGCTCAAGCTCTCTTCAAATAGACCCAAATATAAAGAGGAGAATGGTTTCTGCCCTTCCGGAGAAGGGTAATGAGAGAGAGGGACCCTTTAGGCTGGCCAGGCTATAGCAGAGGGTGGAAGTGAGGGTTCAGATTGTGGCCCTTGTTGCTCATCTGCCAGGTTACACCATGACTGATCAGTCAGATTCTGGCCTGTGCATCTCCACAGATGTACATCTCCACTGTGCTTTCTCTCCTGTTTCCTCCTTGCCTCCTCTGCTGCATTGTGCTGGTTGGAAGGAAGGAGCAGCTGCAAAACTTGTGTCGGGTTGAGCCTCCATTCACCAGCTGAGCCGACAGAACTTGCCCATGTAGCAAGGCTTTTCAACAAAACAAGAAACTCCAGGTAATAATACTCTTCCTGGCTAAAAGACTTTAATTAAACTTTTACTAACTTCAGCACCTTTTTAAACAATGTGTAATTAAATTATGAAGCTTCTGGCTGCAAGATGTCTTGGAGGCTAACAGGATGAATGGATTCAGAAAAGGATTAGGCAGATTCATTTTGTCTGTGAAACAACCAGTCAGATACAACCTCCACCTTAAAAAGTCCCTGAGCCTCCTTTTGCAGGCAGTCATTCCAGGCACATTGAAGGTGATGCAGCAGTGGAGGAAAATTGGAGATTGGAAAATTGCAGATTGGAAAACCAAAAACTGCAGAAAATTACTCAAATGCATGCTGTGATGGAAAAGTCAGAATCTGAATTTGCAGCATGCTGTCAGTCACTGGCCTCAAGCTATAACCAAGATTGATACCAGCTGATGTATGCATGCTGCTACTTAAGCTGATAATGAAATAAAACTTGCCCTGCTTTATTTGTCTGTCCCTTGAGTAATTCAGTTTTTCAGACCTCTCTCACAGCCAAGACTACTTTTTATTACATTTATTTATGTTTGCTGGCCATGAAGCATCAAAATAGTGTTTCATTTAAAAAAAAAAATCTTTATATGAGAAAGATCAGAAGCTTCCTGTGGTATTTATTTTTCTTTAAAGAGGGTATCTCTGGCATGCAGACAGGCTGTGGCTCACCATTATAAGTTAGCAAAGGATCATCTGTGAGATATTAGCCATAACCAGAATAATATTAGATAACCAGACAAATTAGCTTTTAATGGGATTTCATTACGTGTGAGATATATTATTTCGAATTTCAGTAAAGTTTTATATTTTTCCTTGAATGCAAAAAAACACCTTGTAATTTTGAGCTCTCTTCCTCTTAAACACTGTTCATTAAACCCTGATATGGGCATAGGATTCACCAGATTATTCTGCATTAGAAGAGTGCTATCTTTAGTGAGAGCAATTAAGGCAAAGGGGCTGCAGGCCAAAGCACTGGAGCTGTGTAAGGATAGCAGAAGCTGTAGATTAAGCTGTATATTAATTACTTGGTTCCCTACTTGGAGCTATGAACAGTGAATTCTTTAATTTTATGTTCATTTTTAAGGTAGTTTGTGGTTGTCTAAAACCTAAATCATCAGGACGCTTTGAAGGTAGATATTAAAAAGGTGAATTTACTATGGATGTTTTGGAAAAAACAGCTGAAGCAGACTCCAGAGGTGGATCCAGAGGGAGCGTGCAGGGCAGCACTTGGAGATGTCCAGGTACATTGCTTTATGCAAGCTCCTGCACAGGGCTGCTATAAGGCGGATTTACTTCATCCACACCCTGACCTGGGCTGTGGATTTGATGTTGTGTGAATGAATGTCTGATTTGGGCAGGAAGGTTTCCTCTCCTACTCCACTCCATAGTTTATGGAGCTGCCCACACAGCCTCTGTTACACATGGTACACTCTCCAAATTAACAGGTTTCTGCCCCAGAGAAGCTTATGCTCTGGAGGAAGTTCATATCTTTGAACTTATGTGAATTATCCTCATCTGGGGAAATGAATTATCCTTCAGCTCATTCTCATCTTTCAGAAGATCCTTATCCCCTCAGTCACACTTTCGTCTCCCTCGTTACTGCTGCACATCCTCCCTGGGGCTCTTCCCCCAGCTGGGGAACCCTGCAAGATCCCCTGGGGCTGGTTGGTCCTGATTTCCAGCCAGGCACCAGGGCAGCTGCCTCCTGCCCCAGCAGGGGAGGGGGCCCTATTAGTGTTACTTTGTTCAGTTGATCTGGGTCTTGTCAAACATATGTGTCTTCAAAAGTCCTGTCTCTGACCTGGGAAACAGGTGGCACCTTGTTAGCCTTTTCAAAGGGAGTTCTCCTGATCTGCTGTGTAATTTAGACTGCTGTGTTAAATATAACCCAGTGTGTAGTGAAGCCTGTAACCATCGTGCTCGGGCCAGTGCCTGCATGTCAGTTCAGTGGGGCTCTGCACAAATGCAGGAGCTCCCACTGGGCATCCTCCCAGCAGGCTGAGGGTCTCTGCCTATGGTGGCTGTCATCTGCCATGCAAGGAAAGGATCATCTGTGCACAAACACCCATTTGCTACATGGTAGAGGAGGAAACGGCAGCAGCAACACTCTTCACACTGATTCTGAAATCCATCCCTACCACAGAACCACGGAATCAATGAAGTTGGAAAAGACCTCTGAGATGATCAAGTCCAAACCGCTGGCTGACCACCACGACAACTAAATCATGGCATCAAGTGTCATGCCCAGTCTTTTCTTAAACCCCTCCAGGGACAGTGACTCCACCACCTCCATGCATAGCCTATCCCTATGTTCAATTTCCCTGACAATAGACATCTGTGTAATATAGCTTAGTAAGTGTGTAATAGTTAACCTTTTACTTCTTTGCCCCTTTACTTCTGTCAGGAGCCTAAATGCCAGCCATCACCCAGGTGATGTGGAAAATGCATGGCTTGAGATTGACCCAGGGGCTAAGCTTCCTTCAGAATTTCTGTGTGGCAGGAGGACCCCAGAAAGAGACATGGGCTACCATCAGGCCAAGGAAGAAAGAGTCCCAACAGGATTGTTGGAAGTGGTTTCAACAATCTCTCTCTGGAAAGGCAAGAGGCTGCCAAGCCAGGATGTTTTATCTGTTGTTGCCTGCTTGCCCTGACTTAGTTTAGATCGTGTAGCTGTGGGACACTGCGAGCACACCTAGCTGGGCTGGTGTGTTGGCTGCGCTTTCCCTCAGCAGTGAAAGGCTTTCTACCGTGCAAGTTATTGTGCTTTCCTGTACCAGCAGCCAAAATGCTTAGCCCAGGACGGTTTCTGTAAACAGTCCACCATCTCTTAAGTAAAGGTAAGTGGACACATGAGTATAACCAGAAGGTATTATCAGTAGGCATTGTTCAGGAACATTGATTTATTTAATTTACATAAAAACTACAAGGACAGCTCTCTAAGATTTTAAGGCTTTAAAAGCTTAAACCAAATGAAATGATTAGAAGAACACAAACCTGCTCACTCAACTCTGCCAACCCAGCTCCTCTGTCAGAAACCCAACTTTGCTGAATGCAGCCTAGAAACACGTGATTAAAGGTGCACGATGAGCCTTTGTTGGTGCTGTCCCGGGAAAGGTGAGAAGAGCTCTCCATAAAGCTGAAGGAACTTCACAACTACAGTACCCTGGAGCCCTTCCCCCTTCAAATTTTCACAGCACAAGCAGCTCTGTCAGATGTGATGGTTGTGGGAAAAATGCAAAAAACTGTAAGCCATTTGGAGAAAAAAAAAAATAAGACCTGAGAGTAAGATATCACACAGAAATACCAAGGGCACTCAATAATAATTGCCATGTCTTGGGGTTGTGTTGGCAGTTTCCTTTATGTGCATGAGAGTCTGCTCCACTTCTCCATTGCTACCAAATTCTGAAGTTGTTTGACAGGAGAGCTGGTCAAGTACATCATCCCATCAGGGTTGTGTGGGTTTTTCTGTGTTTTAACCTAGAAGGATTTTTTTCAGCAAGATTTTGGAACAAGATTTATTTTCAGTTTCTTTAAGGCAGTTTGGAGCCAGAAAGGAACAAAAAAGCCTCCAAACACCAAAGGAAATGAACACAAAGGCCACTGAACAAAGGGTCTCTTGTTTGTAAACTTCCATTTTGAAGTGTTGGTGCATATTCTACTGGAACAGTTTTTCATTTCTCACTTACGCAGTCCAATGTTTTAAATACTAACCTATTCAAGAGTCAAGCACTTTCTAGGGCCCTTTGGAGTGTCTTTTCAGTGCTGCATCTGTTTCTAAGAAAGCTGAGCTGTCCTCACTCCTATGTATCGATCCTCTTAGATAATGTATCCAAAGAGAAAAAGGAGAGAGTGTTTCAGTTTGCAGAGAAGCACAAGCTAGAGACTGAGCTGAATCTGTCCTGTAATCTGTCAGCTGCAGAGCCTTCATCACTGAATGATCCTCACCTCATGTTTCTTGCAGCACAAGAACAAGACTCTATTTCAGAAAAATAACAACCCAGGGACAAAATAATAATAATAATAATAATAATGAAAAAAACCTCATCCCTTGCTCGCCCCTCAGTTTTCCTTTGAATCTAGATGTGGTCTAACTATAAGATTTTTTTTCTCTGCACTTCTACCTTAACATTTCTGTCTACATTGCTGTGCCTCTCTCTGCCACCAAAGCTAAGTGTTTGCTGAATTAAATAAACCATGCTGCATTGACAGAGCTCGTGAATGCTGCTATTGTCACCAGAATCCCCTTTGCTGGTCTGACCCCAAATCCTAATGCCAACCGTGGTGCAGTCATAAGTGAACAAAAATCTATCACGCTGACGAGACCAAGAGGCTCTTCAGAAGGTAATTTTATAGATTGGTTTTGTCACCATGTGGCAAAACTTTGGATATGTTACATCTGGTCTGGTTTGGAATAACTCCTGTCTGTCAGAAAAGGTTTTTTTTTAAAGTAAATGCTCAACACACTCAGGAAAAGTTCTTGTCATATGGCTAAAACCCTCCAGGTAATAATTTCAGTTACAAATAATATTTGATTTAATATTTCAGTGTTTGTGTAGTGCAATAGGGAATCCACAAGGAAACGGATTGTTCCTGTCTGTATTGTGGAGAAGAACTTAGGGCTGATGCAATATAAAGTCTCTAAGATGTAAAATTAGAGTAATTTGAGACAAGATAAATTTTTAGGTCCTGAACAAGAGAGGTCTGAATTTTTAAAACAGAACTATAATAATTAAAGTCTCTTAAATTTTCATGTCTTAAATGCCTACATGCTGTTGTATATTCCAGAACCATGTATTACTGAGAAGTTCATATAAAATATTGAGTCTACTTTTTTTTTTTTTTTTTTTTTTTTTTTTTTTTTTTTGTCTGAGATCTAGAGACAAATATGTCCAGCATAGTCTTTTGTCAAACTACCCAGGAAAAGAACATCCCACCTTAAACCCTATGCCATTATTTCCTCTGATTCCTGTTGTTACTTCTCCTTTTGGACATGCTGAACAGCACCTGCAGGAGAAGAGTTGCTTTGGGTAATTCTGGTCAGGTGCTGATAGCCCAGACCAGTCTTGAAGTTCCAGAAGTGGTATTGTCCTGTGGGTTTCAATTTCTCCTCTAACACATTCTCATGGGGCAGCACGATAACCCTTTTCAGCAATGTTTTCCTTTTCACTTTGTCCTCCTTTCTGGCAATACAGCACAAACCCCTTGATGTGGTTGTATAGAGAGCTACTGCTTGAGTGACTCAAGCTGTCTCCAGACACTGTGTTCCACTGACGTTCATCCTCATCCGAGAGCTATGGCTTCTCCCAAAATGGGCACCTCCTGTGTGAGCTTTACAGAATAAGGAGATTTTTCTTCTTCCGCCTTAAGGCATGAGGAGAAGTGTCAGAGTCTGTAATGCATTCAGGTTTGTAAGCAGGAGCTCTGGGACATCAGGGCTTGCTCTGTTCTGGCTCTGGCGTCTTGGAGGATTGCAGGAGTGCCAGCTCTTGTGGGCTTTGGAGGCAAGGCATGAGAGTGGCAGGAGAAAATCCCTTCCTTCCTCAGCCAGGGGAGACAGAGCCCTGCAGCTTTTACAAAATCTTGTTCAAACAGTGATGTCAACCTTGCCATGGCAGTGAGCAGTGGAGCCCAGGTTACCATTTGACTCCTGCTATGCAAGCAGAGGCTGATACAAACCAAACTGATAATTCACATCCACCAGAATTCAGATTGCAGCTCAGAAGTGACTCTTTAAAAGCTTTGCAATAATTATTTCACCTGTAGTTGGAATTCTTTTCTCCAGGCTCGACTTACAGTTTATAAATATGTGAGACAGGCGATTGGTAATTCAGTTTATAGTTTGTATGAACCCTGAAGCTTATGTCAATGCTGTTATCTATTATAGAAATGCAAACATGCTCTTTGATGTGTTATTCTCAGTGACTTGGGAGGATAAAGACGGAATACTCTATGGGCATTTGTAAAAGAAATTCAGAAACTGCAAGTCTACTAGGACCTAACAACATATTTTCATTTATTTTTTTCTCCTTTCCAATATGCTTGATTACCGTAACTTAAAAACAAGAGAAATATTGCATCTGTCTAGGCTTCTGCAGTAGGAGAGCCCAAACTGTTTCCCCTGCTATGCCAAAAGCCCTTTTTTGAGTACCCCAAATGAGTTTTATATTATAGCAGAAGGGGAATTTGGTCTCAGATTTATTTTGTTGGGCACATTTCCTTGCTAAAGGAGCACCTTCTGCTGGCTCTGCACGGTGCTGGCCTTGGACTGCCCGTGTTTCCCAGACTTGAGAATATAAAAGGAAGCCATATGAGGTTTCTTGAGATGCAGAAGCATGGTCATCGTGGGACCAGTTCCGCTGCTGGGAAGGGTGATAGGGAAGGCTCCAGTGACTGACACTTCCCAGTCTGCTACAGATACAAATTTCTATATTATCTTAGTCCCCAGTGGGGACTAAGTGTCTGCTCCCACATTTCTGCAGTAACCCAGCTGAGAGTAACACTCGGTAATAAGGAGGTGAGAGAGAGCAAAAAGACATTGTGTTTTGTCCCTGGCAGCTTCAGTTGGTCCATGCAAAATAGCTCAGAATGTTTTTCCTCACAAAAAGCATCTTTTTTTTTTTTTTTAAATTATTTTTTAAAGAAGAATGTATAGTGGCCTTATGGTCATTTTAGTGAATTTTATTTGAAAATATAAAAGAAAGATATTAACATGTCTTTTTTTGATTACTGCCACAATAAACAGCTTCAGTGTTTTTTCCCAAGCTATCTCTTCCTTGAAGGTTTGTCTTATATATATATTTTAGGAGGCAGTAATAAAGTAGTTTTAAAAAATAAATAAAGTCAGCCTACAAATGATGCGTTGAAATGAGCTATCCTGACCAGAGTGCTTTTCTTCCTTGGAAAACTAAACCAGTTGAAAATACTTGCTGTCATTCTGATGCACAAGAAAAATAAGTTCAAAATATCAACATTTTCCCCAGAATGAGAACACTGCCAGATCTTACATGTTTCCTTTGGTGATCAAAGCTCTTGGGACGGCTGAAGATGACATAAAGAAAATGTGGTTTGTTCGTTTAAATGAGTGGGTGGGGAGCATGAGAGAGCAGAGTGTTGTAGGGAGTAGGACTCAAATATAAAATGAGCAGTAAAGATCTGTTCATTGACGCCTTTTCATAGTAGTATGCATCAGCACTCTAGCAACATTTAAAGGGCTTCTGTTATTGTTATTCTTATAGTCTATAAAGGGGCTGTTGAAATAGGTACCAGTGAACAAGCACAAGGAGACACAGACCTTGTCTCTACAGCAGTTAAAATTTTGTTTTACAAAGGGACAACCCATGGTTTACTAAAAAAATATTTTCTTCTTTACTGTCCTATTTTAATATTTTGTCACACCCTAGTGAAAACCCAGCAGTTTCCACTGCACTGACATGCTGTGCCCTGTTGTCATGAACTGTCTGGCTGTGTGTTCTCACTTGTTCCTGCAGCCCCCTGCCTTGTTCGCTTGTCACCTGGGGCTGGCTGGCTGTTCCTGGGGACGATGCCACCAGGGTGATCAACAGGGCTCAGGTGACATTTCATTGGAAACTCCAAAGAGTCAGCCCAGACAAATGCTCAGCTGGGACACTGCCCTCGGCCCTACACCCCCATATGACACATATTTTGCAGAAAGCAAGACAGGGAAAAATTCAGAAATACTGTAGAAAATGGTTTAAAACTTCTCTGGAACTATTTTGGTAAATCTTGCTGCCTGTAAAGTCAGACTCGTTTTATCTCATAGGAACTGAAAGGCAGAAGAAAATTATGACTAATATATTTTTAAGAACTAGAAAAAAATTACCTAACCCTACATATTTGGAATATCAGAATATTATCATTTAAGGCTGTGATTTTCAAAAGAGCTTATGGGATTGTGGCACCCAGACCTACTCCTGCCCCCATGGAAATGCATATTAATTTGCCATCAACTTCCATGAGAGGGATCAAAACTCTTCAGCTCTCACTGAATTTCCCTGGGAGGTTGGTGACTGTTGCAAAAATCCCAGCTCAAACCTCCTTGCTGTCACTCTCTTTTCAAGGGAAATTCAGTGACTATTGCGAAAATCTCAGGCTGAACAACCTGATAACTCCTGGTTTTCAGGGCAGGAAGAATTTCTGTGCATCCTACCCAAAACCAGCAGCAATCTCTCTTCTCCAGTTCAGAGGTGTTTGACAATTTTGCCTTTTACACCCCTCATGCTGGACAAATAATGAGTTGTCTGCAGGTTGTGATGGGTTTTTGTTATTTGGGGATTGAGAAGATTCCATGTCTGGGCAAGAGAAAGCAATCCTTGATCTGGCTGCAGCGATTCCATTTCTGTTAAGTAGTTACTGTTTGAAAGGTGTCCAAAACCAGTAGGTCTTGTGAGCTGAGGCAGTCATAAACACACAATTCCCAGCCCATTTCAGCTGTACCAATCCAATTGTACAATTTGGCTCTTTCGATGTGTGAGGGTGCTGGCACGGGGGTGCACACCATGCTGCATGTCACACATGCAGAGGGACAGCAGCAACTGGAGGGACTGTTAGCAGAAGAATAAAATCTGCTTTACACTAACAGCTCTGGATCTCTGCTTGTTTAGAAAAAATACTGCTTACAAACACATGAACCCGCTGTGCTTGCCTGTGCTCTCAGAGCAATGGTAATTACATGGATTTTTGGTCAGTCCTGTCATATTTGCTCCACCAAATTGATTAACCTATGTAATGAGTACAGGACTGTGACCGATACTGACCCCACATCAAAGCCTGATACTGCTGCAGTGTGCTGACCTGAATTTTAATTGTTCAGCAGGTTTTGTAATTAAACCACAAATGTGCTAAAAAAGAGATTAGGCATTAGCTAGCAGTGTATGTATTTTTTCCCAGGTGTGCCCAATTGTGTACACTATAAAATGTCCAATGCCTGCCTCAATACACAAAGATCTAACAACATGCCATTTCACAGATGACTAAAGCTTTTTTTTTTTTTTCTTTGCTTGATATATTAAAATACAGAAAAAATGTAACTTGTATCCTAAAATTTTCTATATACATTATCATGTAGCACTAAAGCTCTTGCATCAAGGTATATAAATAAATCAACAATGAATAAATTAGGACTTCAAGTCTCTATGAAATTCCCACAGGCTTGTACCCTTGGTCCTTAGAGTCCAAAAGAGCTACTGCAGACAGATGTGGTTTTTCTCTAGGATCATCTACATCTACCATGTACAGTGTGGTACATCTGTTGATTCAGCCAGTGGCTATGCCAGACTTGAGAGAAAACACGTTGCTCATTAAATGAAAACACTATCATAAATAAACAAGAACATTTGGGAAACTACCCATGTCTCACTTTTGTTTGAAAGAAACTTCTCTTTTGGAATTCTCGCAACATAAAAGAGAGGAACTCTGCTGCCTCATTCCACATGATCCTTTCTTCTTTCATTCTTCTAGAGAAAAACATGTGTTTCAACATCTGAGTTTCCAGCAAATGTTGCGTTCTACCTCATGCGCCTGCTCCTTTGGCAAGGAGAAATCCAGTGTCTCTGTTGGTGCAGCTCCCTGCTTAATTTTTGACCACACAGAGCAGATGGAACTAGAAGGAGGTGGGTAATCTGGAATTTGGTGGGTTGTGCTAAAAGGGAGCAATTGGGAAGACAATCCATCATTCATTCAGAAAATTTTATTTGAAACATATGGAGGGAATTAGGAACTATATTTTCATCTTTATGAACTGGGACTTGGGAGCCTGCCTTGAGATTTATTCAGGACCATGAATCTGGTTTGAAACTATTCCTCTTTGGTGCACTTGTACTTTTTCCATCTTCCTGTGATTCAGTCCGTCTACCAGTGATGGGTGTCACCAGGACTCACAGAAGGTGATTGGCCCTGTGGGTTTGATTGTGAGCAAGAGATGTTGGCTGAAGGAAGGGCAAGGCCCAGGTTTCCTTCCTACAGGAAGACTGTTGTGCATAAAGAATAATGAGGGCAAAATGATAAAATGTGGCAGATTTGATGAGCAGCAGTCTGAGACACAGACTATTTGTCTCATAGGTTTGGTAGCCAGAGTTCATCTAGAACAGGAAAAAAAAAAAAAGTAGTCATCTACTGATATTTGGGGAAAAAAATGAATGTAGATATGTAGTTTACTGGAATGGTGAGACAGTTCTCAACTTTTTTTATTAAAAATCACCCTTCAGACTAAAGAATACCTACCTGACACTGAATAGTGTCCTGTAGGCACTGGTCCTAACGTAACACTGGCAATGTATTCTCCAGGGACAATCTCTGCTTTGTTTTTCTTTCCTGTGTTCTGCCCAGGAATCCCAAAGGCATCTCTGGGAAGACTTTTCTTTCAATGAGGAAATGTTTTGTTCAGCCACATAGTTGAGTTCACCAACTAGATGTGTTTTTCCCTTTGCAGCGTGCTCCAGGATGGCTTGATCCATGCTGAGAGCCTCGGAATCCAACTGAAAATTGCTTGGGTGTGAACTTCCCTGCCTGTTTCCCAGCACAGGTTGCTCTCAGGCACAAGATTCTGCAACCTATTTTGGTTGGTCCTGCCATGAAGGTATTTTCTGCATGCTGGAGTCTTAAGAGTGTTGATTTATACCCTTTTTACAACAATGTGCTGAATTTTTTCTACCATTTTGCAATCGTTATTCATCCATTTAAGCATGTGATAAATCAGTGAGGACTCTTAAATGCTGACTGTGGGAATCCATGAAGAATGATGCCTTCATTATCACACTTGAATATGCACTGAACCTTGCTTCCCTGTCCAGAGGCACCCTCTTCTCCACAGTAAACACCCTACCTGCCATACCTGACCTTCGAGAGTATATTTGGAAGGACTGTGCATTAACTAAAACACCTGCTATCTAAAGAAAAAAATGTAGCCCCACTAGAGACACCAACGTGTTGTATTCCTTAAGAGTGATTGCGTGCACCTGTAAGAGCAGATTTTAGCTTGCAAACAAGACCTCCACATTTTCCAGCTGTCTTAAGCTTGCTGTAATGAAAGACCTTGCAGTGCATAATGCTAAGTCCAAACAAAACCATAGAAATATGCCAGATAAATAAGAAGATTTTGCTTGCCGGAGATCTCAAGCTCTATGAAATAGGTTTGTACTCTGAATTTGAAACAATAGTTTTCAAATAAAATTAAATGAGGTAATCGAAGACTGAAATCCTAATATAATAATTAAGAGGCAAGAAAAGTCATAAACAAATTACTGATATATAATTTTAAGGCAAATATGTTAATTTAAAACAAGTTTGCATACCCATTTGAAAGATGTAATTTCAAGAGAGAATAACCAGTTTAAAATTAATATAATTTATTAAGAAAATAAAATTATAACACAAGCAGAGGGAGGTTGGAGGTGAAATATTGAGTTTCCTTTGATAGGTAGAGTAATTATGAAGTATGCTTTTGAAGTTCAAGAAGAGAGCCTTAGGACACAACATTTTTTAAAGTAAAAATTGGCTTGCACTCTGTTCAAGTGATTTATTTTGCACTAAGAAATGGGTGTGAGACATGATGTGATTTAAAATGTCATCCCTTGATGAAACTGCTTGAGGGTGACATCATTTTTTTTTCTTTTTTTCTCTACTTTTATTTATGTATTTGGCTGCTTTATTTCTAAAATTTTCTATCTTAGGGAATCTATCAAAACCATGTAGATATTAAAAAAAACCCCAAGCCATCAACACCTTCACCATCCCCCAAATAAAGCTTTCCCTAAAGTTCAGGAAGCTAAAAGCTAGACCCTGGAGGGAGCCACTGGGAAGGAATAGAGTTTTCAGCTTCGTCTGTGTCATCTCTGTAGTGGCCAGCTTTGAGAAATTCCACTTGTACATGCCACCAAACAAGCACATGGAGCAAAGAAGAGTTTCTTGTCTTCAAGACCAGGTTATCCCACACATCCCTGGACAGGGCGGGCTGCTCCTCCTCTGTCCCCTCCTGCTTTTTTCAGGAACCTGGATGTATGACCCCTTACAGGTTTTCTTAGAATAAATGTGTTGTGCAATATGTGTGACAATCAACACCATGGCTGTTGCGGCAACAGCCCAGAGGACAGAGGTCAAGCTATGGCCAAAAGACACACTTGCTTTGCACAACCCCTCTCAAGAGGTTTTTCCTTAACCTCAGTGGCATTTTCGTATGCCTGGTGATTTTTATCATAAATCTCACATTTTTTCTTCAAAGCCCTAGCTGTTGGAGGCAGAGTATTTATGTGAGAATGTCATAAATTTAACTTCGGTGAGTCCCATAATGTTTTGCCTACTGATAGCTGAATAGATCTTGTAGGTCCTGGATGGGACAAGCTTCTGGACACAGAGTAGCATGGTTGGCCAGTGTAGAGCAGATCCACATGTGCTTGTTCCATACAGAAGTATGGAAAAAATAAAAATAACCCCCCCAAAAAATAACCCAAACAAGCAGCAACACCACCACTGCACCCAAGAAACTCAAAAACAAACTCTCCCAGAAAAAAACAGACAATCAATCCTTCAAGTTTCATGCAGATGTGCTCTGGAAAGCCATGAGATATGGATTCTCTCTCTCTGAGCCCTACAGGCTGAATGACCGAGAACAAAGGGAGTGTATTTTGTCACCAGCATGAGAACATTATAACCTAATACACACAGGCACATACCTACTGAGTAAGAGAAGCAATTTTTCCTTGCCATTTTTTCAGATAAGATTGCCATTGAACCTAAAACATGGCAATCTTGCTGAAAGTCAATGAATTCTCTTTGTATGAGGAGCTGTAGTAATGTTCATAGCCAGAATTGTTATGAAAACAGAGAAGTTAAAAATAGTTGTGCAGTCAGGAAGCAGGATCCAGCTTTAAACAAGTGGCCCAGTTTGCTCTCACAGTCAAGTATGGTAAGCAAAAGCCAACCCTATTGTTTTTAGGCTGCTGCTGATAGCTTTTTCTTTTCCTTGGAGAAGTATTGGTGCTTTCCCATCATTTGACAACTTTCAACTCTTTTTGTGGTCTCTATGAAAGGTCTGTGCCAACAAAGTACCAGTATCATTTTGACTGCAAGCAGGACTTCTTTGGGAAGGCGTTATTCAAAGAGGAGAGAGAGTAGCCTTTTTTTTAAACTGAAGAATATTGGAAAGATTTCTGCAAGAACTTTGCAAGGAGCTCACAACACTTTTCTTCTGGACTTTCTGCAGAAGTTGCTGCTGCCCTGGTTAGCAGACAGAGATGCAGTGGGAGATGGATTGGATCCTTTTCCACTCTGACAGCCATGAGGCTGCATGAATTACACAGCCTGGTGCTCTGGGTGGAGCAGTTCTGGAGGATTCATCCCTACTGGGTCTCACACCAGGTGGCAAAACAAACTATAAAGGGCTGAGAGGCTGGGGAAGTGGGTTTCCTTCTTTCCTGCTGTGCCATGGGCAGGGACTGCTGTGGGTGATTGCTGCCCTCCTCGAGGCACAATTGAGAAAGCTGAGGCCTTGGAAAAGGAGGAGGGGGTAAGCGATATCTAAACTGGGATAAGTCTGTTATAATTGGAATTTTGGGGCTTTTTAAAAATGCTTGCTTGAAGAACTGAGCCAGTTCTATGTTTTCTTACTTGTGTTGGTTCCCAGCATGGATAAAGCCTGTGCTGTACTGCTTTGAAGGCTATGTAAATCAAATATAGCACAGAGAGATCTCTCTATCCACTTATGAAATGGAAGAATAGTAGTTCCTTATCTTAAGTTTTTTTTCCATGAGATAATTTCTTCTTTTGTTTTTAATTGTGAACCATATGAAGCTTGGTTCTTGTCTTGCATGACTACTTTGGTCTAAGCAGAGGTAGTGTTAGGGAGAGACTGTAAAAAGTGCCATAAAATCCATGGATGCAAGGACTAAAGAATGAAAAGACATTCCTTTATTTTTGCTGCTTAAAATGGTGACTGTTCATGGGAAGCTGTAGGCATGTTCTCCATTACTAGCTCATATTTTAATATGTGGTCTTATGGGACCAGAAACATCTGCTGTTTTCCTAAAGCTGGTATTCCTAGTACTTTACACCTCTGATGCAGTGTGAGGGACAAAGTCAAAATATCTGCTGCCCAAGATATGTTTGATGATATTGTAGCCTATGGTGTCCTATTGCTGAATCAGCTCTTGCAAGAGGCTAGGAAATCTGTTACAAAGCTGGGAAACATACGGCTAATGCAAAAAATCTTAAATATATGTAAAGCAATGTGCAAATGACACCAACTAACTGGAAATTGTTACAGATAAAAGAGATATGGCAGCTGAATCACAAAAATATGATTCAGAGTAAATACTTACACCAAATTAATAGCCTAGAAACAATTCCACCACTCAAACAGCCTTCAGAAGTAACAACTGATGTGAAAGAGTGGGTTGCTGTTAAAATAATAATTAATCCAGCCTTGTCCTTTCTACTTAGTATCCTCCAGTCTTTCTCTAGTGGGGTGTTTTGACTGCTGTGAGGATTTAAAAGAACTTTCTTATCACTGATAAATATCAAAGCTGGTGAGACTGCTGTGTGTGGCTAAGGGTTTGCAATATGAGAACATTAAATACTGATGCTATACTTGATGCTGTAAAAATTTCTGCCACTTTAGCAAAAAATACCCAGGAAAGGTCTCTAGTTCTTTCCCAGAGGAGAGTGGGGTGCTTTGAAATGAATAACTAAGAACCTGACATGCTGTTGTTGTAATGCATTTGCACATTCAGCTAACGAAAATCTACTTGCTTCAGTTTTGGTGAGGCTTGTGTTGTCCTGCCGTCCTGTCCTGTCGTCCTCCTTCCTTCTGGTCAAGCCAAAGGGATGTTCTAGAATTTAGGTTGGTGATCTAGGACATTGCAGCTTTATGCTGACCACTCTGCTCCCTGCCTATGTAGTGTTATGCTTGGCTTCTCTGCTAAAAATAATGATGATACAGGGGTGGTGTGAGATGGCTAAAGGTTGTTTTTTGATAGTGGTGTTAAGGGTCTAAGGTATGCTTGCAGAGGAATGTAATCTATCTTGTGTGTATTAATGTCTAGAAAACTTGGCACTGGGTTGAACAAAACCTGTTCCTACTGTTCTGAAGAAAAAAATAAAAAGAATGTTACTTCAGATCTTTTTTTAGTTAAGGACTTCTGATGCTGTAATTGCAATAAAATTATCTAAATTCTGCTTATTTTGGGTCTCTTCAAGTGTTGATAGAGAGGTCATCTGCTGAGCTAGATGGTGCCTAGTCTGGGCTGCTTCTCTAGGAGGTGATTTGCTGAAGACTGGGTATGTGCCCAGTATTGCCCTGGGGACATGCCTTCAGTGTGTGATTTCCAAAGCACTTCTCCATCACATATGGCAGATATTCCTGGGTGGCTGCTATTGCTTCACAGGCTGTGGATCAGGTTCAGGTATGCAACATATAGATTGGGCATGAGACATATAAAAGGCTATTAGATGGTGCCTTCTCAATTCTGTGCTCATAAACACTGTGAAAATCTACCAGGGTCTCACATATTCATAAGAAAGTTGTATATTCCTCATACACTTCTTCCACTACATGGATCCAGTGCTCAGCATCTCTAAGGACCAGATCAAAAGTTAAACCACCAAATTTCTTAAAGCAAAAACATCACTGTAACTATTTGACCTTGTTATTTTTGAAGAACACTGTCAAATCTTAAAAAGAAGAAAATAACTTGTATTATACCTGTCAGAAGTGGGAGGGATACATCCTGGCACATGCATGGATATGTGTAGCTCAGCTTCTCTCAAGGAGAGCTGGAGAGAGCTACATGGTGTCTCTGGGTGCTGGATTTTGTTCTTGGACCTGTGTGTTAGCATCCCTCCAGAGTGGCAGCTTGCTATTGGATGTACATCTGAAGCTGCACAAGAGTGCAAGTTGTTCCAGTGAGGGTCTGCTATAAATTACAAGTGCTAAACTGGCTCCAGATAAATCTGGTTTGGACTGTGGAACTTGTGTGGTGTGCTAAAGTCTCCTATTTCTTGCTTGCCTTTTTGGCAAGGAGCTGCCATGGCAGTCACAGAAATACAGATCTAGTGTTTGGCAGGTTTGGGATGGCGAAATCCTACTGGATCACATTTTGCACAAAGCCTTCTGGGCTTATTACTTAACTGGGATACAGGCAGTTGAATCTAAGAGCTGTATCAGATACCTCATTTAGCTATAGCAAGTTGTTTTTAAGTGGCAGCCTCATCTTGATTTTAATACATCAGGCTGGGATTACAGAAGAGGTAGACATGGTATAGTTGTTTAAATCTCAAAATGAGTTTTAAATAATTGATTTCCATGCATCTAAAGTAAAGATCAGTTATTCAAAATGTATTTATGTTCGCAAAAAAGCAAAACCAAACAATATGACAAAACAAATACTTGTAAATAATTTAAAACATATTGTGAGGCTTTTAATGTAGCAGAATATGTGTCTCCAACAGTGGGAAAACCTCAATAAATATGATTTAACAATTCTCTGTATTTAATATGTAATTGTGCTATTGAGTAGAAAAAAAAATAGGTTTAATAAAATGTTTGACAATGCAGTGGGTCAGCTAGAAAAGCCAGCCTTTAAATTGACACCTGTTTAGTGAAAGCCATGTGCAATTAAAAATAAATGAGTTTATTAAGAATTCCTAATTATTGATCCAGTGCTGGGTGCAAACCAGTGATTTATATTCTGATAAAGCTTTGTTGGGAGGCTTCAGGCTTAACATTAGGAAGCTGAGAGGGTGGCCAGACACTATAACTGGATTTCTAGAGAGGTGGTTTGTGTCTCAAGCCTGTCAGTGATAAGAGGTATTTGCACAATGCTCTTAATGTGTGTTAACTTTTGGTCAGGCGGTTGGGCTGGAGGATCGTGGTATGTCCATTCCAACTGAGTTTTCTGTATCAAAGGATAAATCTTCAGTGAAGTTCTGCAGGCTGTTAAAATCAAGAAGTGCAAAGTGAAATTCAAAATGGTTGGTGGTATCTAGAAGAGACTAACCCAGCTGTTGAGGTTTGGGCTGGTTGCATCCCTTTGTCCCTGTGGAATTGCATTTTATGGAAATAGTATGCTCTGGCTCACCCCTCAAGGTGTATGGTTTATCCCAAGTCTGTAACCTCCCCTGCAGTACCCTGTGTCTGTAACCCCACTGGCCTGAAGATCTATCTGTGCCCATTCCGAATCTCCGTCTTAAGAGTCCAGGGAGAAGCGGGCTCGCTCTCTTTGCTCTGGAGGCCTCCAGAGGCTTTGCTCCTCTCTCTTTTCCCCTCTCCTTCCCTCTCTCCCCCTCCTTCCCCCTCTCCCTCAGTGACCATTCTGCCTTCCCAGGGTCGAACTCAAAATAAATCCTCATCCCATCAGCACCGCACCAGCCCTCTGGAGTCTCCTTGCCTGCCTGCATGCGAACACCCACGAACCTAGGGCCCCGGGGACCTCCGTAAAATCTAAACTACAACATGTCCCAGGGAATTTTAGTTCTATGCCTGAGTCTTCTCTACTGATGCAAACAAAAGGTGAGGTATAGATCTTGTTGTATGATACAAGAGGCAAGCTGGCTGAGCTCCCTTGGGCAGAGTTTCTACTGGCTTTACTGGCTGCTTCCTCAACACAGCAGAGTACAAACCAGAGCAACATTTAGGTACTAAACAGTGGGCTTCAGTCTCACTTGTAATCAAGTTGCCTGCCTGAATTTCCCTTCCTTTTGTAAGGTAGTTATTATATGAAACCAGCTTCAGATACCTATGTTCCCTTACCCTAGTAAAATCTATTCTGGTGAAAGTAAAGACACACACAGTAGTTTTGCAGTCTGTAGATTTTGAGCTAGCTTTGACTATAGCCCATCATATGTTGTCATAATGCTGTTGGCTTCTTTGTAAAGAGTTGCTGGTCTCAGTAAGTTGTGGGCTTGTCTACATTAAGTGTGTTTAATAACAGAGTTAGAGTGTGAATGGAACTCTATTAGCTTTTCTTTATCTCTATGTGGATACCCTTGATCAGGCCATCTTAATAAAGATTGGTCTAATCCACATCCAGGATTACATAGCACAATGATCTGTTCTATGCTAACTTTTCCAATGCTTAGCAAGTTCATAAATCACCTGTCTCTTTTTTGCTTTCATTCAACCTGACTGCATAGCTGTGTGATTATATACACAGTGTTTCTGAAGTATTCTCAGCTTGCTGTTCCCCAGTTAGAAGTAAAAGGTTTCATGTTGTGCTCTCTGTGAGATGATGGGGGTACCTATAAATGGGTGAAGCTCCTGGGTCTCTGCAGTGAAGAAGTTTAGGTGAGCATCCACCTCCCATGCTATCCAACACTGTTTTGCGTGCTTTTATGGAAAGGGTAATGCAACACAGAACACTGTACATGGGTTCTTCCAGCTCTGAATTAGTCTCTTTTATCTGTCTCTGACCACAACAGATGTTGGCAGCCTTTCTGTTCCATATCCTTAAGTCAGACTAAGAATGTAAGTTCCGCTTAGAGAAGCTGTAAGGGAAAAATTTAACCCTTTCAGGAGGATTTTTATTGTGTTTTTTCTTGAATGTTCTTGACTTAATTTGAAGGGGAAAAACAAGGTCAGCAAATATCTGGATTGAAATAGTCTTGGGGTATCCTCCGATTATATTCCATAGAAGCGCTCATTGGTCTCTGCACTTTCAGTCAACCCTTACTGGGGACACAGGGACAGCGGATAAAAAGATTGTTTTAAATATTTCTTACACTCTTTGTATAAGAATTTGCAAAAGAATAGCAGCAGTTCTGTGAAAGGCTTGTGAGTGTAACCTTCAGCATAGACACCAGAGACAGTACTGGCCATATCTATGGAAAATTAGCTCATCTGATCCTTCTTAAGCAATCAATCACTTAACTCTGTTGTATTTATTATGGTATGAAACATCCTTTTAAAAGTTTGAAGCAGTTTACCTTTTCCCTGCAGGTGGAATTAATGGAAGCTTCACATGCCTAGATCCTCTTCAGGGTAACCTTGGACTGTTTGCTTTCATCTTAAAACAAATAAAAGCAAACAAAAATAAATCTATAGTTTAGAATAATTACAAAAGTGCAGGTATTTTGTTCCTATGTTTTACTGAAAAGAAAGCTCATCAGAAAGTCATAATTAGAAGAAGGCACCATATAGATATATAGGTATTTATACCATAACAATTTGAGAAGTGCCCATTACATCTCCAAACAGCCCTTGCAGACTGTTCTCTGCTGCTCTCCAGGATGCCCAGCTGTCAGAAAGGCCTAGGCAATGGCAGAACCAAGCCAGCATTCTTCTTCCCTGCTGCACTCATGCCTCTAACAGAGACCTGTAGCGCCTGATGTTTTCAAGGGAGAGGGATGTAAGGATCTAATTTTACTGACTGACATGGGCTGCAGAAGCATACACAGCTTGCTCATAGCCTTTGTGGAGCTGGAAGCCGAGTCACCTTTTTTCTTTTTCCCTTTATTTTTTTTTCCACCACACAGAGACGCCATCACATATGTTCAGAGGTTGATGAGCTGAAAAGATCTGTAGGCCACATGTGACCAGCAGAATGAGCATCAGCCTAGAGTTTCAGTGGGAGATAACTTTTGGGAAAGTTCCCACAAAAATACCATGGCAGCATTTCTGTCCTTGCTCAGCCTGTTTTCATTTATTCTGAGGTTACTTTACATGTCCCTGGCACCACAAAAATACCATTAATCAGGCATAAGGAGCACTGGAGATCCTATCAGTGCTCTCTGGCACCACCAGAAGAGTGCTAAAGGGCTGTTTGTGTCAGAGTGGACCTGGCCCACCATGTTTATTGACACAGTAGCTTGTGCTGAGCCACAGTGCCTGCCCCACAGCCGGGAAAGGGAAGTGCTTGTTTTCATCAGGGGACATCAGTGCTGTCTGGAGGTTACAGAGCACTGGGGTGCAGATCGTGCCGAGGGAGGGTCACAGAAGCCTTTTCAGAATGTCAAAGCAGGAAGGAGATACTGTGGTGAGTGATACAGTTGGAAGGCTGATATGTTCACTAATACAGCACAACAGTCTATGTTCAAAGTTTATTCTTCCAAGTGTAGAAAGGGGAGTCTGATCTCTCCCCTCTCCAGTGAGAAGAGAAGCAGGAGGTCTCAGGAGGCTGGAGTGATGACAGGAGCAGGCAAGTATCCAGCCAGTTCACTTGTTAAAGTGTGAGCATCGCCTTCCTCAGGGGAGGCCTGCAGGTCCTGCCCTCAGTTTGCCTCCAGATTCATTGCCCCTTCAGAGAAGGGAGCAACAAAAGCAGACTGGAGGAAATGTAGAGCAAAGGTCATATTTCTTCCTGGTTAGAAGTTTTTGATATCCTAGGTAAAGTTTGTTATCCAGTTTACAATGTACTTTTTGGGTAGACAGGTTGTAAGGCGGGAGGAGGTGTTGGCTGGGGTAGCAGGGTGGGTAAGTGCTAAAGAGAGGGCTGCAAAGGGTTGATTTTTTTCATCTTGTTTGGTGTAGGAGATGGTACTGTGGAAATGCCAACCTACAGCTGCTGCCTTCCAGCACCCTGCTAGATGTGGGCAGGAGGAGACAAGATGATAAGCAAGGGCACCCCTCAGTCCTCCTCCCCGATGCTAGGAGGATGTAGTGGCTTGGAGATGTAGATGTTGACGTAGAAATGAGAGTTCTGTCTCTGGGGGAACTCTTCTGACTCCAGTCTGAGGGAAAATATCAGATTCCACTCATTACTTCTGTTATCTAAGTGTTTTATGTGTGAAACTTGTCATTTGGGGAAAGCTGCAGGCTAAGGATTTTGGAGGAAGCCACCCCCACCACTGTGAAACTGTTGATACAGAGCTGGTCTCTGCCTCTATGAACTTGTTCCTGATTTATATCAGACTGTGCAGTAACCACCAGCACAACCTTCCTGGGTGTCCCTTTGCTGTAGTGCCAGGGTAGCACTAATGGTCTCTAAGCCAGCACAGTCCTGTGTACATGATGAGTATTTGTTCATTCATTCTCGGGCAGAGAGGGGTCTGAGACAGGCTGCGTGCTCTACCCACTTTTAAGAGGGACATGAAATGGCCTTCTGGTGTTCTGTGCATCTAGCCCTTTTCTTCACTTGATTCTCCTCCAAGCACTCATGAATGAAACATCTTGTACTGAAAATGTTTTGTTCCCAATGGCTTGCTTTCACTGTTGTAAGAAAAATGGGATCTTCAGAGAGATTGCAGTCAAGTCCTTCCCCTGTCCTCCCTGTTGTCAACCTGAAAATCAGCTATTCCTGTAATCCAGGTCCCAGGAAAATGTCAAGTGTATGGGACATATTCTGAAATGTCTTAGTGTGGTGAGGGTTTTGGAGCTTCTCCCAGAAGACTTTTCTTTCTGGGAGCTGTTTCCTCATGCTTAGCCTGTGATTTAAACAACAACATATCCTGCAACTACTATAAAATAATGTTGAATTATTTTAGAGCGTGCCAGGCCTGTTGGTAAATGTTTTCTAGTAATTGATTGTTTGAGTGTTTCTTAGTTGCTTGTGGCAATGTGATCTTCCTCTTTGCGGGATTATTGGTCTTTTAAGCGGGATCCAACCATTTTCCTCAAAAGAGTGGAATACTAGATTCAGCCAGGAAACACTTTGAAATTATATTTAACCTAAGGGTGCCAGTGTTACAGAACATGAAGGGATAATATTCTTTCTCTCTTCTGCAAATTCACATGCATATGATTAATTGCATTATTTATCCATGGCTACATACTGTATAAAGCTCTATCTTTATCAATCTCCATTGCAATTTAGAAGTGATGTATTTTTAGATGCTATGTACAATCACTACTACGTATTAGTTTTTCCGTTTCATTAATATGTACTTTTGCACATACATGGAATTCTAATATCCTGGAAGTCTAAGAACTATTCCTTTTATGCTATACTATCAATTGAAGAGTATGGGATAAAAATGGGAAATAAGCCAAATGACACAACTGAGACTTGTACTCTTACCCTGTGTTTGTGGGATGACTTTTACAAAAGGATTCATAAAAGCATCCAAAGTTGCTTCTACCTGCCAAAGAACATGGAAAACTCCCACTGACTCCAGGTTTGCTTACATTGCTATGTGGGACAGACATACTAGAGATTAGATCTAAATAAGATGTATTAAATCCCAGAAGTGCAGAAGACAGTCTGGGAGACGTAAAACTGTCTAAATAAAAATAACACTTAGAGATAAGAAAGGTGTAAAAGAATGAGTTAGGTACTCAAAGTTCTCTTGTCTCTGTTAATGCGCTCCTCTCTGTACCCCAGTCAAGTGTAAACTTGGAGTTGACATAATTCTTCCAATTTCTTTTTTTAATCATCTTTTACTAATTAGGGTCAGTCCATTTCTGTGAAGTAGGTTATGGTGTCAGGTAAACAGGCCATCAAGGCTGCTCTCCTCCAGAGGTCTGTGAACCTGAAAAAAAGGCTGGCTTGTCATCATACAGGTAGAGACTGAGATTGGAAAAGTACCCATACAAACCATGTTAAATACCTTGAGCACTTGCGTAGTGTTGGAAGAATTTGGGTATCAAGCTGCTGAATGCTTGGTTATCTGCCTGCAGGCTATTTTTGGGGCTGAAGAATTCTATTAATACTGGTGCATGTTCACATAAGGCATCGAATCATATTGCAATCTCATGTCGTATTGCATCCTCTAAAAAGGCTGTGGGTGAAATACACAAAATCAGATTTTCTGTTCCCCAGGTTCTGCCTTGGTCTTTTGAACCAAGATTTCTTGGAAAATAATCCCTAAGTCAAAATCTTACTGACACCCTATGGCAACTAAACAGTTTCATGAACTGGCTACTGAGATCCTTATGGAAAAAATCTGCACTAGTTGACTCAGAACAGGCTTTTTTTTTTTTTCACAGTTTTTTTTTTTTTTTTTTTTTTTTTTTTTTTTTTTTTTTTTTTAAATCATGCTCCTCAGTGATATGGGACTTCAAAATAGTATTGCTGTTTGGGCTATTTCTCTCTTTTGCATAATATCCCTTTCTTGTCTGAATATTTTTATTCAGGGATGTGTCTTATATTATAATATGTCTTGCCTCAAACAATGGCCTCTGTTGCAGCCAAACATAGCTTTTCTAATATTTGACTTTCAAGGAGTGTTCAAGAACAGAGTATAGAGAATCCCTGAGCCTGTCCATCTATGAACTTTAGCAACATTTGGCCACCTGAATCTGTGGATAGAAATTTCATTCTGCCATGCTCATCTTTTCTTTCATCTCAGGCCTTGAACATTGCCTCCAACTTGTTCAAAAATAGGGTTGGAAGAGTAACTCCCCTCTCCTTTTTCACTGCCATCTGATGTTTTGGCTACAGATGGTGGCTGACTAATGATGAACATCCTGTTCCCTTATGCTGCAGGAAGTCCACACAGGAGAGGTAAGAGCCCAGATGCAAGGGCAGCCTGCTGGGCTCCCCACCCTTCAGAATCTGCAAGTGGCAGCACCATGCTGAGCTTCCAGTGGGAATGACACAAGAGATTGCCATGTAACTCCTGATGTTTTGTGGGTAACTGGAAAGGTGATACAACTTGCTAACTGTTTTTTAACTGATTATTGCCATTTTCTGAGGTTGGCCATTTTAACCCATGGTCTGAAAATTTCATGGGTTTTTTGGAGAAAAATAGGTCCCTTGTGACTGTATCTCTGCTCAAGTGTGATTATTCTACTGAACAAATGTTTGTAAAAACACAGTAGATCTTTAAAGCAACATAATCCTTCAACCTGGAGAAGAAATACCTCCAGATTTCAGCTCCAAGTACTACTGTGCCTTGTCTGGGTGGATGGAAAAAAGAAATAAAGAGGCTCTGAAGTGTTAAGTTCAGCTGCAGCAAACTCACCAGCTTTTGCCTCAGAATATACTGCTTCTTGAGCTATACAGTGAGCATGAGCTAGTCTCCCTTGAGACAGGAAAATTCTGAACTTTCCAGATAAATCCATAGCATAATCTAGTTCTGGAGTAATTCCAAGGGTCCTGAGCAGAACTTGAAGTTGTCTGGGCTGGATATGCTGAACTACTCTTCACTCTTTCTGTCCGGGCACCTTGGAAACATGTGTGTCCAGTTTCAGGAATACTGCTTCTCAGAAGCGATAGAGCCTTAATGCAAAGGTCATGTCAGAAAAGTTGTGCAATGATTATGCTCATCCTAGCACAAGGGCTGCCCATTAACTAGTTGCCAGTTAATATTATTTAATGTATAGAAAAAGATACTAAATTTGCAGGGTAAGTAATTTCTCTGTTTTAATGCTCCATGGATTCCGGTGTTTGGCATAATAAACTTAATGTGATAAATTACACTTAAATTTCTTTTCACTTGCTTTGCTTTTGCAATTGCATTAATAAATCTCCAAAAGATTTACCTGCAAATCTTAAGAAGGACTTAAGTATCTAGCTAAGAAATTGTAGCCTGAGTGATTTCTTCTTTCTCCTACCTGCTCCTCTACTACAAATGCCTGAAGTTCAAAAAAGAAGAAAATTTAAGGATAAACTGAAACTAGTTTTAGGAAGCTATATGTCACAAGCAGTTATATCTAAAAATAGGTTGTATCTGCTATTAGTGATAGCTGTTCTAAGCCTTCCAAAGCAGGGTAAGAACTCCTTAGGGTTTCAAGGAGCAAGATGATGGATGTTAAAGTACAGTCATTTTTAGGCATTTTTCAAAATAAGTGGCTATTTTTCTTGCCATTTGATGCTACAGAGCAGTATTAATGGTAACTAATGTAGTGCAGGTTTAGACAAAAAGTAGTCACAGCAAAGCAATTTTAAAAGTCTCTCCAACATAATCCAATATTGTAAATAAATAGGAACACATGATCACATGACCTGATTCACTGGCATGTGTATGGGATCTTCATGTTGCTTTAAAGTAGCGTATAATTTAAAGAAAAAGTTTTTCCAATGTCTAGTCTCAAGTATTCTGTATGTACTGTATCTCAGTGTTTTGCTAGATATTGTGCAGCTTTACAAGTCCAATCTTTCTGGCAAAGTTCATCAAGAGTTAGATGTTTTACAAGAATCTGGCAGTTTGTGATCCTTCCATTATTTTAATTTTACTCAAGGTCACAGGGAAAGCATTGTTTCTATGCCTTGGGAAAAAGCTGTAAACCTTATAGTAGGATTGCTTTATGAGGTATTTGCAGCTGTTGATTTTTCTGCAGCCCCTTTTTCTCCTGCTTTTTGATACTTTCTTCAAAAGGTTAGTAATTTTCAAGAAACATCATAATTCAATGATATATTTAGCTTGTGAGGTTAAATTTGGCAATCTTAACTTCAAGTAACTCCTTTCCCTACAAAGAGGGAAATAGAAGATGACTTATTGAAAGAAATGTGCTAGGGAAAAATTTGCAAATAAGATTGTTGAGAAATAATGCCATTACTGATTTAGAAAATACAGCTATTAAGCAAGCAGTGAAATAAATATCACTGTGGGGCAGCTATTATTTGAGAGATGCAAAAATGAGGATGAGGGTCCCCACTCAGGGGAGGGAAGGGGAGCAAAGATAGAGGATATGCTGTTGTGAGTCAGGCGAATAATGATACTTCAGCATGTCTAATTGTCTAAAGCTGCAGCATGTATAAACTAGGGCAAGCTGTATATTATAAAAATTAAAAGCAAGCCAAGGATGACAGCTTTTTCTCTGAGTTCTGCTCTACTGCAGAGGAATTGGCTCTGATGGGAGGTGTGTTCTCTGCTTTTCTTGCTGCTTGGCCCTCTGTGTGGAAGTGGGGATGTCAGTCAGTCAGTTTCGCAAGACGCAGTTGCATCGGCACGGTATTGATGTGAAAGATTTTGTTTATAATTTTGTCTTTGAGTTATCTCCAACAGTCCCTCTGCCTTGTCTTCAGAGATGTAAGCTGGCAAGCGCTCATCGTTGCTCTAAGTCATGTCTTTGGATGTGAACTGGAAGTCTTCCTTGTGACCTTCCGAGCTGGCACGTGCAGTGCTGCGCACGGCAGGCCCTAAAGAGAACAGGAGTGGTGCTGGAGCAGGGAGGCTTTGCATCATCTGGCTGCAGGCACTGGAATTGCGTTGACTAGAAGCTTAATCTCCCTTGTAGTGAAAGCAGAGACAGACTCCTCAAAGGAGAGACTTAGATTCTATACTAGAAGCCTATCTCTTGCAAACTTTGTTTTTAGCTTTGGAATTACAGCATCTGGAACAACTCTCCTAAATATATTAAGACTCAAAAAGCTCCTGTTTGTGAAACTACTGAAAGAGATGGGAGCTGGCACTGAGGAGAAATAATGGAAGCAAATAAAGTGTAAAAGATTGCAAATTGCAAAAAGTAGTTAGCTAGGGAACTCCTGTTTTCCCTGTATGACAACATTCTGCCTTCCAAACTCACTGTGCTATATCACAAAAAGTGTTCCTCTGTTACCTCTATGGGTATGTATGTCTATCAGTAATCACTGTCTGCTTTTTCCTTTGAATCTATCTTTAAATCATCTTGTCAAATATCTTAATTTAATCTGTATATTACATTTGGTAGTAAAAGGTGGATAATGAAGTTAAACTGAAGTAATTTTTCTGCAATGGGAGGGGCTTGATGTTTGTGTCTCATTGTGTTTTCTTGGACTGGGTCATTCAGAGTCTAGTTCTGTTCCAAGCTTTTCCTAGATTAGGGTGCTGTCAGCTGCTCATGTGGTATGCTGGTGAGCCTCACACATCTCAAGGACTGAAACTATTTTGGGTCCAGTCTTAGCAAACATTGTTTATTTTTTTTTTTTGCATTGTAATTTAAACCTGTGCAAAAGGCAATGTAAAGTAATGTGTTACTTAATGTGAAAGGAAATTACTTAGTAATGCATCTACTTATGGAACAGGAGAAAGAAGCAAGCATTTTGGCAGTATAGCTTTAACTGGTGCTGGAGCATGGAAACAGTGGTGTTTCCACATAGGCAGCCATCCTCACACAGGATGCCAAAATATGAGGTAAAGAATTTCTCAAAACCCAAAGTCAAATTCTGATTTTGGGTACCCTGCTGAAAATAAAATTGTTCCTGCTCTTGTATCGCTGTAAAAAAAATACCTTGGAGAGAGAGGAACTGGACACTGTAGAGGGATTTGCAAGATCCTTATGCTTGAACAAGGATTGAACCACTGCCTCTGCTCCCAGCTGAAACAGAACTGAGTTGTCTGTGTTTCTAATCTTTATAGTGTCAGGCTCTTTCTGGTTCCGTTTGGGACTGGAAGTGTGAATGGGAAAATGCTGAAACCTATGAGAAAGCCTTAACCCAAGGGGTTGCTTGGTTCAGGATGAAAGCTCACCAGACAGAGGTTATTAAGCCATCAAGTTGGAGAGTATTATCAGAAGTAAGCAGACTTCTGAACTGCTTGAAGTTGTTTTGTGAGGAGTTGAAGGTCACAGGTCAGATCTTTCATCAGCTTTCTATGCAATGAGCTTTCAAAGGTGAGAACCAGCACTTTGCAAACTGCCAGCATAAACATCTTCATTCATATAATGCTGGCAAATATCTGTGTATGCAGATATATGCATATGACTCCAATTACCAAAAAATCCTTCCAGGGTCAGAGTAAAAAGAAAGCCCCAAACCCGTTTTTTAAACACCTCAATATAAAACCACAGATCTCAGCACAAATGAGCTTTGGAGAATTTGAAAACATTATACTGATTTGGATTTTGTCTATAATGCATCTCTACTCTTGTCAAGTTCAGTGTGCTCATGCCTTTTAGTAGTTATGCAAGAAAATACCCAGAGACAGATTTCTGTAATTAAAATCCTGATTACCGAGTTGATCAGCATGTGATGAGGCAAGAAATGGTGGCTAATATCTGATGTTATCTTGCAAAAAATACAGCCCTAAGCTTGAATGTGTTTAATGCTCATTGGCTTCCCATATATAATGATAATGATCATCTTTTGACAAGAACAGCTGTGATAGTGGGTGAGTGCAGGAGTGTTGCTTGCTTTGGTTTGCATTGACGAGCATGACATTTAAATGCAAGGAAAGGCATTTATGTTAAACCTTTCAAGGAGCATTTTCAGAGTCAAGCTTCACCTTCTCACTTCTGTGGCACTAGGTGCTTACAGAACTGACCAAGTGTGACCCAGCATCACCACTTGGCTGCAGACACCTCCTCTGGTGCTGCTGAAGGACACCTCTGTCGTTGGCACTGGTTTCAGCACATATCTGTAAAAAAAGTTGAACCATGTGTTTGACTTCTGGAACAAGGGACTGGATTTAATGACCCGAAAAACCATCTGAGAACAAGATATACTTGTATATAGTCAGCGTTTCTCATGTTGGCAAAGAAGATGGTGAA
Organism: Cisticola juncidis; assembly: GCA_013400215.1. NCBI lineage: Eukaryota > Metazoa > Chordata > Aves > Passeriformes > Cisticolidae > Cisticola > Cisticola juncidis. The sequence continues at coordinate 526,955 of VXBR01002375.1, forward strand.
AATTACTTTATTCCCTCTGAAATTTCAGTGCTTCTGAAAATCGCATCCATAGAGAGCTGTAGTTAGACACTGACAAAAAATCCTTGCCCTTAATTAAATTGTAAGTATTTCTGGGTACTGATTACAGTTCTTTTAATTATTTCCTCTAAGTACAATACTACTGGCTAACACTGGAGTTGTTCAAAATACACCTCTCTACCTAGAAGGACAAATTGTATGCTCTGATCAGTGAACTCATGTGATTTGGAGATGCTGCAGTTAACAGGGATTAGTGTTTCTACGATTTTAAAGATTTAGCTGTCATCTTTCATTTACTTTTAAATCTCACTTTTCTTCTTTTTATCCTGAGGGTATTACAGAAAGAGTTTCTTGCTAAATTTATCTTGGAATTATGAAACTGAGAAAAGAAAATTAAAGAAGACCCATAGTTCCCATAAAAGGTATAGAGATTATTCAAGCTTTATTGGAAGGGAAAAAAGGCAAGAGAAGAATGAAGAAGATAAATAATTCTACCATGTAGATCAAGAGGGCATCCCATTTTAGACAATATTGAGTAGAGTGGAAAAACCATCCTGGTGCCTGTGGGGTGGTGGATATGTCTTGCTGGAGATCCCTGTTGAGCAGCCCGTGGTCATGCTTATCTGCATGATTGCTGCCCCAACTTTAGAACTCTGCAAATCCCTTCCTGTCACACTATCAAGGGGCTCTGCTCCTGCGCTTTGAGCAAGATGACAGCAATGCTCAAATGAGGAGTATGTGTGGTGCCATATAATGGAGCGTATTCTTCTAGGACAGATCCTCTGATATGAGTTGCCTGACAGTCCTTACTGTCTCTGCCTAGGGAGGGATTGAGGTAGGACCCCTTTGGTCACATCATAAGGGATGTATCCTGCTGTAGACACCATAAATATGATGGCCAGTGTGTATCAACAAATTATCCACTTTGACTGTACTTTGCCACTAAATTCAGTATTTATGGTAACGCTGCATTAATATTATTATTTCCTCCTTTGAGAGAAATTGTAGTGTAAATTTACAAATGCAAAATAAAAATCGTTGCATGAAGCCAGCCCCTGTGGAATGCCACTCATCACTGCTCTCCACTTGGACCGTGAGCCATTGATCACAACTGCCATACAGCCAGTTTCTTATCTCCATTGGGTGATCCATCATTAAATCCACGTGTCTCCAGTTTAGAGACAAGCAAGTCATGTGGGCCAGGGATAAAATTTTAGCATCTACTTAACATCTGAGGTAATAATTCCCTAATGTGAGTAACTGGAATTTTCTAGAGCTGGTTACAGGTAATGAAATACCACAAGGCACCATGAAGCATAATAGATGGAGCAGTTTCCCAGATAGAGAAGGAAGGGGTTTCTTCAGAGAAAAGACTTGTTGTGGAAGGATTCTATTTCAATATGTATTACCTTTTCTACTGCCCTATGAAGTACTGATTCTGTGAGTATGGTGTTGTCTCTGAGGATTGGTCATCAGTATTAATTCCTGTTATTTTTTCTCTGTGTCTGAAATTAAAGTAATTTTTAAGTGCTCTGGTGGGTGACAGTTGCTGTAATCACTTGCTCTTCTATGTTTCAAAGTTAGCATATCTGTGTGTTCTTCCTGATATTTTCATACTTCCCAAGGGGTCTTTTAAAGTGCTTCTCAGATGTTGTCTAATTGTCTCCATGTCATAATCCCCCAAACCATTTATTTATGAAAATAAATATCATCCTAGCTTTTAATACTTCCATATGTATCCTTGCCTGTAAAAGAACTTAACAGAAATCAAATCCTACTTCCCACTTACAAAAAGTTTGTTTCTCATTAGAGCATTTCAAAAAGATATCTATTATGGTAATCATTTTAGCTATTCATATCAACTTGCTCTCAAAATTTTCACTTCACCTCTTTCAAAGACTTGTTGAAACCTTTCTTCTAACCCTGCTCCATCTCTCATCTTTACTCTTTTTGATTTCTTTATAGTTATTTTTTTTACCTTGCAAACCTTAACTGGTTCTGCCTTCTCATTTAGTTTCTTCCTCCTCCTCTATTTCCAATACAGATTATTCTTTGTCCTTGGAGCTTTGAGTGGTCCCATGTGAACACTCATCCATTGTTACTGCTGCTTTGCTGACATGAGTGTTGCAGTGTGCAAAACAGGAGAGTCAGCAATGCTTGGACCTTGATTATGAGAGGACCCTCCCCCTGCTATTTAAAACCCCCCTTGCAAACACTGGAGGGGAGGGGAAACACATGGTGGAGCTGATATATTAATACACATACAATAACACCAATTGCCTGCAGGAGTAAAAAAACCCTGAACACCTAACTTGAGAACAAAATTAATTTTAAAATGTAGGTCATATGCTAATGCGGCTCCAGTGTAACCTGTGTAGCACCACCAAGCATAACACAAGAGTTGATGGTGCTTTGCTTCTCTTGCTTGTTCTTTTTTCCACTTTCTGCATGTTTACAACTAAATTAGCTGTGAGACTCAATGGCCACATTAAAGAGAGGATTTTTACATTTAATGATCAATAACAAAATGTTTTGCATCATTCTTATCGGTGGGTTGAGAATATTCCTCCTTCATTACTGGTGAGTGAAGAGAGAAAAGTAAGGATTTCTCCCATGATCACAGTGATCCTGGTGTGCACGCTGTTGTCCCACTTGTGTAGTGCTCTGCAGCAGCTGTGCCCAGATGTCCTGGCCAGGGGGCCTGAGGAGATTGGACTTACTAGCCAGAAGTTGGATGTGCTTTATGGCCACTTTCTGGGTGCTGTGAACAGACTTGGAGCATCTGCAGAGTACGACTCGATTTACATGCCTTGAGTAGACTCAGAAAACCTGGACATCCTCTTTCCTGCCTGCCCCCCACAGTTTGTCTCTGCCTGTTGGCTGGCTATTCAGCTGCAATAGGATGGCTTTTCTACTGTGTTGAGGCACTGTCTTTATCACACAGTTCAGACCTTTGCAAAGTTCAGAACATTTCAACAAAGACAGCCACAGATTTAGAGCTGCACAATAAAAACTTATGAATACCATATGCTGCCTTGGGTTATTGGGCTGTTTATTGCATAATGATATGTTTAATCCAATACAGAGGGATGGAGAGAAATAGGTGATAGAAAAGATGTGATAAGGGGCAATGCCAGAAGAAGAAAGAGGCAGAGGTCCTCAAGGAAAAGCAAGAAAATGCAGGAGCAGTATTTGAGAAGGAAAGCCCAGTATCTCCAGACAGTGGGATGGCTGGCTCTTGGAACCTCTGGAGCACCTATCTGGAAAAAGACTGAATATCAGTGCAAGCAACTGAGCTTGTCTGCGGCAGTGTCTGCAGGAAATGAGCATGTAGGTGTAGATAGTGAACAAATCAGCTCTGCAGGGCTAGGTGTACTTCACAGTGTGCATTAAAATGGATATTTGGTGATGCCAATTAATACTGTAGGAGTTTATTTTTGTCCTGTTTGGCTATTTAAAAAAATATTTATAAAAGGATGTTTTCTTCTAAGACCATTTTAAAACATTGTCATTTTGTATCAAAAGGCTTAAGAAAATATAAGTCAAGCAAGACATTGTTTCAGCCAAGTAAATTTATTTTTCCTTGCCTGTGCTTTTCACTTCAGTAATTAAAATGAGGGGATTTATCCAGAGCAAGGTCTCTTGGATCTTCCAGCAAACAATCAGTCTGTACAGATGTTAATAGTTGGTTTAGTACTTTAGAAGCTGCCTCCTTAAATAGCTACCACAGATTTTGTTTTAAAAATACTGTCAGACTGATCACTGGCTAGGTGTGGTCTGACTTTGATGGAAGAGCTGGGACCTGAACCTGGTAAATGAGGGCAGAGGCTTTAATGAGTACTTTCAGCCAGTACAGCAAGTGCATGAGAATAACGCATGTTCCCCCACATTGACAGCACTGGGCTGCAGGCTGCTTGGCTACCTGATATCCCAGGAGCTGTGGCCTCTGATGAGCACATAAAAGCTGGATTTCTTGGCAGACCTTTAGCGCCCCACCTTGATCTCCACACGTTCAGATCTGGAGTAGTTTGGTATTACTGCTGGCCTCATAGCTGGCACAGCTGTGCTGGTGTAGGCCCTGCTGAAAGCAGCAGAATTGAGAACTATTTCCCTGAACAGATAAAATCAAGACCCTTGGAATAAGAGCAGAGAAGAGGGTGGTGTAGCTTCCCCCACTTATAAGTTTCAGTTAGAGGAAAAACTCCTTAAATTTGGTGATTCAAGGGCCGATAGACATTATGTTGGGCTGTTGCTAGTAAAGGTGAGCATGTGGCTCCTGGCACAGAGCATGAAAGTAGAGCGTTGAGAGTTCTAGTATTTTATTTTTGCTACTACAAAAAGCAGCTGTTGCTCTTAATTTGTGAAAGTGGAAGGAGAAAGAGGCTTTGAGAAATGGCTTAGGTGCTGTGCACCCAAATGGCCACCCTCCTGAGTGAGCTACTGCCCATTTAAATGTCTGCTCAATTAATGCAAGCTGGTGGCGCCAGCTTGGTTGTATTTCATAACAGTGTGCCAGCATTTTTACAATAAACGTTCATTATCTGAATTTTATATTTGTCCATAAAATCTTGCTCTAGGCAGGTATGTGATAGGAGGAAGGAAAAATGCAAATACCCATTGTAAGTGGACATCATGATTTTGAAGAAAGTATTGTGGCTTGGCCATACCTAGTGGACTGGAAATAAATGTATGCCTGCTATTGAGAAGAGCTGGGACTCTTGTGCTCCTGACTGAGTGGGAAGCTGGGGGTCTTTCACCTTGCTGATGACTGGAGGGGTGAGGTAGTATGGTGCTCACATTGGCTGCCCTAGACAGAAGGGCAGCTGGCAGTAGCACCCTGCATACTTTGATGTTTTAGCCCTCAGCTGAACTGTGCTTGCCACATCTGCTGTGATACAGCCTTCTGACCAAGTCATTTCATGTCTCCATTGTGCCCTCAACTCTTACCTGAGATGACATGACACATTTTCCATCCCCTTTATCTTCTTTGGTCTTTTCCCTCTGCTTTTATAATTTGTTTTTGAGTTTGCTTTTCTTTTTCCAAAGTAGGCAAAACAAGAATTGTTTTATGATGTTTTTCAGCATCACAAGATCTTACAAATGAAATCTTCAACAAACCAGTTACCATTTCCCATACACCTCTGTGTTTCTCTGTGGTTGTATGCTCTCTTTCTTAGAGGCGGGGCTTTATGTGCTCGCTCAAGAGAAAGAAGTAATTCAGAAGCTTTTTCCCTGGTTGTCAATTGCTTGGCTCTCTTGCCTCTATCTCAGCTGCCTAGGTGCTTCTGTAGTCCCTTATACCCAGATCTGACTGGCTGACATCTGTTGAAGACCCTGCTTGTTCACAGCATGCTGGTGACATGGACCATTTATTTGACTAAAGATAGCCCAAATGAGGAGTAATGAATTGCTCAAAGGAAAGCAGCACACACAGCAAAGGACTGTCATAAGGAAAAGGCAACTTTCCTTCTCTTCTTCTGTGTTACTCATTGTTTTTAAAGAAAAATTTGAACAAGATATATTTTAAAAAGCACTCGATGATGTGAGAATACCATATTGTACCTGAGTTTGTAATGCTACCAGTGGTGTTTTCCAATTTTTACATGCAGTTTAAAAGTGCATTGTCAGTTTTGCTCACTCATTTCTCACACCTGCAAGTGTTCACATTTGTGTAAATCAGGCATTTAAATGCCTAACCCCTCAATATAATGATGTCTTCGGTTCATCTTCTCTGTGTTGAGGTAACTGCAGGGGCCTCTAATGACTAAGTAATGGGAATTAGCAAGACAAATGTAAACATTTGTTCAAAGGGATTGTATTTGGAGACCTTAATTAGAGGGCATGATGCCATTAAAGAGTAAAAGCGGGCTGGCCTGGGGCTGGTGGGGAACACTGGTTCACAGCTATAAGCACAGCCAGTTTCTCCACTCTCTGCCATTTTATTTGTTTTTACAGAGACACAGCTGGATTGTTCTGGTTTTTTCACAGTTAAGGCTCTGGCACTTTTTTCATTTCATACCCACTTGATTACTTTAGGCAATGTTCGCTTACGGCTGTGTCTTAGAAATATGTCCACATGCCTCTTTCTGGCAACTAGTCTGGCCGGCACTGAGACTTGTGAAGATGTTAATTCTGTAGAACTTTTCCTGTTTCCTTGTTAAAGTTCATGCAGGTAAACAAAGCACGTCCTGCAAAAGCCATGGAAAATTTTAATTGCATAGGAATAGCACTGAAGCTCAGTGGCTGGTGACTTCTGTATTTTAAAACATACATCCTAAAGAAGGTAAAGCAGAATGCCTTGCATGCCTTTTGCTTGATTTTAAAGAGCATGAAAAAAGGGAAAAAGAAAAAAAGTTGTATGTTTTGCCGTTTGAAAGAAACCCAAGCCACAGCAAAAATCTCCAAATAACATTATGAAAAACCCTCCTCAAAACCCCTAAATAAATCCCAAATTAAATGAAAAGGAACTCTTTGCTGTTAGTATAATACAAATGTTACTTTTGTGGTTAAAAAAGGATGTTTTTTGGGCCTAGAAGGTCTAGTGCCAGCTTGCTTTGTATAGAAGCATGTGGGGCTATATTTTGAACCTGTGAGCTCTTGGTCACCATATCAATTATTTCTGCCTTGTGTTTTCTTCTGCTTCCTTGTTACAAGCATTATATGGAACAAAGGCTATGATCTGGTTATTTTTAGATTTTATTTATTCAAGTAAAACACAAAAATCACTCCCACTGGGGGTTCCTACTGGATTAAGATTGAATCATTTGTTAGGCTCTGACCAATGAGGCTGTTAGCCTGATCCAAAAAATGTAAGATTTGGTACACTGTTGCAAGTCTAAGTGCTGGTGCTGGACAAGGAGGACTCTCTGGGTAGCAATGTTACCAACAATGCTACGCGAATGCAGTCCCGGGGGGACTGTGTGGAAAACACACAGCGGAATGAATTATAGCACATGACTGAAGGGAGTGAGTTGAGTAAGCGTACTTTGATGGCAAAACTACTTCAAACCAGGCTTTCTTCCTGCTCCAAAAGACTTCTGCACATCTGGTGTGTAGGCTATGATCCACACCTATACCCTGCAGGGCCATTTGTCCACCTTGTTTCTTGGTGTGAGAATGCTCCCTGCAAAGTTTCCTTTCAGGTGTCCTTGTAGTATCATGTGTTAGAGATTCATGAGGAAAATCCAGCAAGGGCTGCTTGAGATTTTTCAAATGACAGGCAGAGAGCTATTAGCATTAATCCTCTTTCTGTATTCTCCAAAGGGCTCTTTGACAAGGGTGTGTGCAGGATGGGAAACACTTGACAGGATTCAGCTCCCACTCAAATCCCTACATTTAAAATGAAGAAAACAGAGACCCTTTCCATCATCATCCCTGGCTCTGCTGCAGATAGCCTGCCCTGGAAAGCAATCTCTCCACCAGGATAAGTGATGGGGGATGTTCTTCAGCATCTGCTTAAAAGGCCACCCAGTAGTTGTGTAGGTTTAAAGAGCAATAGGCACTGAAAATTTTGGTTGAGGCACAAGCCTGCATCCAACAGCCCCTGGAACAGCACTGAGATGAGCACTGCTTGGGGTCATGTGAGCTCTGTGGCACCCAGCTCTCACACCTTCCTTCTTCCCTTGCTTCTCTGTGATGGATGAGGAAGTGCAGTGAGGAAGTGCTAAAAGAAGGCTGCCACTGCTAAAAGAAGGGTGATCCCCACTCAGTCATCTGGGCCACACCACATCCCACAGGGTCTACCCAGAGCTGTTGGCTCCCTGAGGAAAAGGGGAGGGGGAACCTCAGGGGAAGAGTCATCTTTGCTTGAAAGATTCTGAACATTTGGCCTGGGGGCAGTGTGGGTCAATGTTAGTTCTAGAGGACTGAATAGGTGCTGAGGTTTTGTAAGTGGTTTCTAAAGAAGCATAATGAAGTTATGTATTTTCTTTAAAACAGGTATTGCTTGTAATCTCTACCTCTCATAGATAGAAAAGGGAAGTTGACTTAATGAGTTGGTTGTGGTGAAAATAACCAGTGCTGCATGTGTATAACTAAGTGTGCTGTAGACATGAGCCACTAAAGGAGTCTGATTGTAGTTCAGCTTATGTTAGTAAAGCTACATATTATAAACAAAATCAGAATTCATCTCTTTATGGCCTTCTTTGAATCCACACTTCCTTGATCCATAGTTGTAGCTGATTTGCAGTTAGTCAGTGACTTTACAATTCCAGACTTTTCTGCTAAAAACCATCAGCCTTCCCCATGCAGATCTAAGCTTTTCTTTGGGAAGGAAATAATTTAGCTAATTTGCTGAATAAGTATGTGGTAGAGTTTTGTGGGCAAGCCTAAGGGAGAAGATTAAAATCACAAAACACATTTGAACATCAACTGTCTATATGAAATACAAGACAAGGAAAGTCAAGACAATGACTACAGCAATTGAATAGTTTTCTTAAAAATCTGTAGCATTTTGCTTCAAAACCACATATTGATCAAGATTTTGAAACACCTGTGTGTATGTTGAGGTACGATAGCAAGTCCTATGGGAAGGTAATGCAAGCAAAATAGCAACTGGAAGAGCACTAGTTTGTAGGATGTCTGATGATGTTCTACCCTTTTTTGCTGTCTGATGATCAGTCTAATGTTGTCTAATGCCTAATAGTCTAACTATTGCCACATGTGAACTCTTAATGTTACATCACTTCAAGGAAACCTGCACTCAACATTTGCATTAAAGGATCATTTTTAAACAAATTCTGGCATTAAACATGTGTTAAATCTTGGCTTTCCAAAAGCTTGATTGTTGTCTACTTCTGGCTGCCTGACTGGCACTGAATATCTCTTAGGACACTCAAAGTTGTTGAGCATAGTTTGGTTTGGGAAACAAAAATTGGGCTACAAAAGTGTCACCAGACCATGTAGCTGACTTGAGCAGGTTTCACCATGCCTTGCAGGCAATCCCAGTCTGAGAAACAAGATTGGCAGAGACAAGAGGGTTCGGGATCTCTGGGGAAAGGAATATTGTGGGACCACCTTATTCCTTACACTGCACAGGATTAAAAAAAAAAACAAACAAAAAACTAAGTTAAAACTTTTCCTGGATAGAAGCAGCTATTTGCATTAATGTTACTTCATGAAAATCCAGTGAGTGTTTCTGACCATAAAGCTTTTGTCAGCATAGGAACAAGACTGAAGTTTAAAGATCAGAGAGGCAGGTCCCAGGAGCATGAAGATGCATAGTGTTTTCATTACATTTCTTTTGGAGTGTACTTCACAAACAGTGATGCAGTCTTATCACTGCAGATGGACAGTATCTATTTGACTTTACCTTATTTGACTTTACCTATGAAGGATTCATAGACCCTTCTGTGAAATATCTCGATCTCAGCCTCAAGGATGCTACAAATATCAAAAGCAACTTGTTTGAGTGGTGTAGGAAAACTAGCCCTTCTAAGGAGAGAAATTAACTTGCCCTGCTTATAAAATTAAAAGGGCAAAGGAAATGGGGCTTTGAAGGGCTTTAAGAACAGGGTCTTTTGTATTTGGCCTGACTGGGGACAGGTGATTCTCTGACAAACTGGAGGCATTCTTCATGTTATCCTAGTAGATAGGATTTGGATTTGCAATGTCTAGCCTTGTTAAAATATGAATTGAAGTTGTGACCAAGATTTTTCTTGAAATTGCTAGCAATAAAAATGCCTCTCCTTTTATAGGGTCTGTTTAAAGAAGGATGATGAAAGCGGAAAAAAGCTAAACACTCAGATGCTGTGCCTCTTAACACTTGCAGGTATCTCGAGATTTATCACAAAAAAATCACAAGTAAAATGAAAAATAGCTACAAGACCTGATTTCATTTAGGGATCTCAAAACCACTTCTCCCATGTGGTATTGCAATCTCTGTGCTCAAAGCAAGGCAAGCTCTTAAATCAGATTAGTTCATAGATAATGTGGCCACCTCTCTAGCCCTCCTGAAATTCAAGGCTCATGGCATCACACTTTATAACAAGGGAGGACTGAAATCTTTCTTAGTTGGGAGGTCCTTTATAGAATCTTTTAATTTCAGAAAAGGCCATGAAACTTTAGGTGCAGGACTTGAGATAAAACAGTTTTGCGTTACTATTGTATTATATTCTAACCTGCAGTCAAAATGAGGCAGATATATTTCATTTGCCTGTGACTGAGAAGCTGAGACAAAGCACAGCCCTGTTGTTCCTCTCAGGATCACAGTATGGGGACAAACCCGACTATTCCTCACCCTGGCCCTGTTGCATTGGCTACTGAACTAAAGGATCTGCTGTGCTTAGCTAAATGATGCTCACAGTAATCTGATGATAACTGCTGATACAGATAGGAAACTCTTTGGTGTTTTACCTTGGTTCTTTTGGTGTTTATTGTGGTTTACGCTGTCAAAATTCAGAGTGTGTGCAAGTGGCATTTTGTAACTGAAAGGTATTTTTCATTTGCATTTTCATTTTGTTCATAGCCCTTGAAATAAGTCACCATGGAAAAATGCCAAATAATACTCCCTTTTTTTGGCAAATAAATGTAAAAACTTGATGCCTCAAGCATATTACATGCTTTGTAGGAAATTCCCAGCCTCTTACAACAAAGAGACAGCTAGGCACCGTATCGGCTCTTCAGAGCAGATCAAAATTGCAGTTGCTTGCAGAATTATGGAGCTGAATGTCAGAACTCACCTCTTTGAGCACCATTTACATGCACCCCTTTCTAGGGGCTTGGTATCCAAGATGAATTCTGTGGCCATTGTTTGTCTTTCATTAGGGGCATCATTAAATGAACCAAATTTCCATGATAATTTCAGAAAGCCAAGATGAAAAATAGCATGTATTTGTCAGTTATCTCAGACTGAAGACCCCAAGCATATAGCATGTTACCAAGGCACTAGTACATACTTCACTAGTAATAAGAGACTCTTAGCACTGGAATACTTGAATGTGTTTGGGGTGGATGGGTAACTTCCATCCCACAGCAAGGCATTTAGGGCTTGGACACCCTGCTATACAAGGATTATTTGATCTGTATCTATAATGGGGTATGCTGATAAGTCTAACTGCATTCTAATGAAAAATGCCTTATGTGGGATCAGGCTGTGTAAAGCAGAACTGCCCAAGACAAAGGGGGGAACCTAGAAGACACATTATTGATAAAGTCACTTGTGCTGCAGCAGAAGGATGTAGATTACCCAGTCCATGTTCTCTTTCCATTATATCAGCTTCTACTAATAATTTTTGGCACAGCAGTAAAAAATTTTGGGAAACTGGACTCCCATACTGAGGCAGTTTAACACACATCAAGGACTTAGCAGTTGCATATGTCCAGCCTCACAAGACATTGCTTGTCTCAATTCTCTTCTCTTGATTTCCTGGGTATTACAGTCTGATGGGTGGGATTCTCCCTAGGGAGACATGAGGTCTTTGTGATAAACCACGACTGACATCTTCTACACAGACTTCAAACAAAATTAGAGTCTGTGTCTGAACAGCTCTGATTTTTGGGGAAAAGTATTCAGAGCCAAATCTGGACTTTGCAATTCAAGACCTTAGGACAGCTTAAAACAATAGTTTGTATTTGCACTGTGACTAATGCTTGTGATGTGGGTGGATGACTCCCTAAGTGTGGCTGAAGAGCAAAGTAAAGCCAGGGGCAGGGCTCCTAACCTCATCCTGGCATTTCATTCCCAAAGAGAAAAATCCTGCTGAGAAGCTCAGTTAAGCTGATACCAAGGGACCAGTGGGCTTCAAGTCCTGCCCCAGCTGCAGACCCCAGTGCATACTACCCTGGACCAGTGAGGCTTATCCCCGAATGTCTCCTTTGTTTAACACCAGGGAAAAAAATTTGGATAAAGTTGATCAAAGGGAAAATTTAATTTTCACATTCCACAAATCTCTCAAAACTAACTTCTGTAATTTTTATGTTGCTCTTATGCCGTTTTGAGTTACTAGAGTAAGTTTTTATTGCATTATGGGTAAAACACATGTCTGGACACTGCAGAATGTATTTTTTTTCCCCCAAGCAAACATTTTGTTTAAGATGGAATGAACTAATTTTGCTCTTCCTGTTCACTTGGACCTTATTTCATGCGGTTGGGCACTGAGGTAGCACATGGTAATGCAGGAGTGTAACTTCCTGCTCTTTAGGATCTCAATGCTTTTACTGTGTATGTGGATTACAGTTCCCTGCTTCAGTTTATTTCTCTCTGCCACAACTCTTTGAAGACCCTGATAAAATTTGGATATCTTGTAGTTTCTGTAATGTAATATATAATTTTATCAGATAATTGTGGACATCCTATAGGGCCTAATGATTAAAGAAAGGCAACTGTGAATGAGGTGCCAAGTCCAGTGCGAGAATATTGGGAGTTTAACTGACAGAGTTCGTGGTGGCAATCCTTTGTGAGAGTCCTATGTCACTTAGACACAAAACCTCCTGACTCTGACAGTAATTAACTTTGACTTTAGCAGAACCAGGACTTATAGTTTCAGCTTCATGAAGGAGTTAAGAACTTAGTTACTGATACATATCCAAATGATCAGAAACTTACACTTATAGCTCAAAGGCTTAATTGTGCGATGTGGAAAAAAATATCAGGAGGGCTGAGGAAAAAATGCTCAGGAAGGCTGTAAAAAATGTTTCCCTCACCCTTTCTCATTTATTTGATAGCCTGTGGAATACTGTCTGTCAGTTGCCCATCTTGGAATGCCTTAAAGTTTGAGCCTTCTTCTTAGATTTAAAATTTTTGAAGCATTGTATGGCTCCAAAGTCAGATTTGACTGTTTCTTAATATTTCTGTGGAGCCATAGGTGATTTGTATGGCCTCTGGCCTGAAGACTTTGCAGTCTAAATGAAAACTCTACAATACAAGGTGTTTAGAGAGATAACAGCAAGCAAGGAAATGGAGGAGGAATCCACTGGAGAGGTTTATGGACTGTTTGGGATACACCCTTACACAGCATGTCAAAAACTTTGCATTTTTAAAAGTAGGGCAGTGATTAGCTGGCTATTATGTGAAATAGCGTAGTGGATTATGGAGCTATAGGAAATAGTCTTAAGGAAGGGGTTGCATAAAGCCTGTGGGAACAGATCCATAATAATCAGACTGTGTGCTGCAGAAATAAATATCTATTCGACTGGAAAGCCTGAGATTTTTTTTCCCCCGTACTAAAATGGGCAGTGCACTGCTCAGGAGCATTTGAATCTAAAATGAACACCTGAAGCACCCATACACTTTGATTTTCTCTTCTAGTTTCTTTCGGATTTTCTTGCCTAGTTGCTTTTGAATTAACCAATAGCTAAATAGAAACTCTGCCTTCTCCTGTTACATCAGCTCATACTCAAAATAAGTATTTCTGTAGTTTAAGAAAATTGACCATTTTATTGTGTTTCTTTATTATCCATTTTGTTTCCTTTACTAATTTCAATTTCTCAAAAATCTTCTGATTTTTGAAAGACTTCTTTCCTCTGAACGGTTTGCTGCTTTGCTTCTTTTTTCCCTGCATCAGCTTTTTTTTTCCTACATCAGCTCACATTTTTTTTTCTCCCATGCTTTCAGACTGATGTCCTTGAGTGCTCCAACCCCTCTAAATATTTTTCTAGAGGAAACTGCCAGTTTTGTGTTCCTTGCTCAGTTAGAATATCAAGAATTATCTGCATTGTTCTGAGACGCTTGATTGCAAGGCAAGATGAGTCTTTTAAATGTGCTCATAGTGTTCAATTTTAATGTTTTGTGCCTATCTGGAACTGATAAAATAAAAACATACATAAAAAACATACGTGTTCTTATTTTATCAAGAATGTATCACGCCTTATAATCCTGAAAGCTTACAAAGTATCAATTTTCAGACAGGGAGAAAACTTGGGTACTGTTAAATTAAAACAATTACCTTTTTAATCTGGAAAAGATGGTACACAAAGAAATAAACCAAAATAATTAGTATCAAAGATACAGCTCTAACCTGGGGTCGGCAATATCCTGGCCAAATTATACTTATAAGCAGGCCCAAAGAGATTTCCTAAAGCACCGAGCATTTTAATTTTCTCACAGATGACTGAGTTAACTCCTTCTCTGCTATTGACCCTTATTTGTTCTGACATCTTTTAATATGTCTCTTATTCCAGAGTGCTTAGATGTAGCAAGCTTAGATATTCCCAACAGTCTGACCTCCTAACAAGGGCATAATGCTCTGCAAGTTAAGTAGGAATTCAAGGTAGTTTATCTACCTTGCTCTAATATCTAGGCAAAGCTTTGATTTTTAACAGGAAATTCTGGTGGAAGAAGGAATATCTTACCTACCAGTCATGTAAAAATTCAAAATGTGAGAAACTTCCTTCTTTATTTTGATGACAAAAGCAAAGTTTCTTGCTGATTTGCAATGGCAGCTTTCTGTTACCCCAAAGTATCAGCATAATACTCTGAAATAATTTTCTGGTTCAGGCAAGTTGGCTTTCCATTATTTACTGGATGATATCGCTATTCTTATTCACTGTTAAATCCAATTTGGGCTTCTGGGCTGAGGGTGCCAATTTTAACTAATCTGACACATTCATTTTACTGTATTGCAAAATATACTTTAAAAAGTATGCCCCTGGCTACCCTAGTAGTGCTGGACCCCATCAGAGATCCTGCAGAACCAGGCTGGCTCTCCTGTGGGATGCAGCCCAGGGTAAGGGAAGGGAAAGGTGGGTAGAGGGAGATGAAAATAGTCTCAAAAACAACTTCACATCTTCTGCCTTCCAGCTGCTCCTGCCAGCCTTGTGGCTTCTCACGATGCTTTGTGTCTCAGTGAGGTGGCCCAGAGTGGTCTTTAAGAGCATGTGCTGTGGACCTTGTTTCTGCCCCTCCAGCCTGTGGTATGTGTTTATGCTGGAGCTTGCACATGACAATTTGTGGTGTGCAGGGCTCATTTGAGGGAATCACCACTATCACACATTGCACTGCTGCCTTACCTGTGAGAAGAACTCAGTCATCTAAAACTAGATTGAGAAAATTTAGACAAAGCAACCAAAAATCATGTCCTCTGACGTAGGTTTTTGTGGAAACTGTTGTGAAGGACACAGAGCCAGTCGGCTTTGCTGTATTTTTACTAGGTGTGTGTGTGTGATAGTGAGAATGTCTTGGTCTCATACCAAACCTTCAGTTTTTGGAGTGTGCAGCAGATTGCCAAAGACCATTCAATGTCCTGGATTGCCTGTGAGACCAGCAAGCTCTGTGCTGGGCTGCAGGTCAGAGCGCTGGCCCGCCACAGCTCCACTGGTGTTCTTCACCTGGGTTTTCTTTTGATAGAAAGCAGGAGGTGTCCGGTGGACATTGCATTTGAGGCTCACCAGCATCCAAGGGAAAATGTGAATCTAAAGTGAGAAGTGCACTCAGGATTCCCTGAGAGTAGCCAGACCCACTAAGATCAGTGTTTAGTCGCCTTCATTATACCATCCTCAGCAGAGCCTCGTAAATGTAGGAAGGAACCACTCACTGATTAGGGAGCATGACATATGAGCACAGCCGGGGTTTTTTCTCTTCTTACTGCTTCTGCTTGGAGCCAAAGCAACAGTGTCCTAAATTTTAATTTATGGCTGTTCTTTACAGCACCGAAAAAAAACCCCAAAAACAAAACAAAAACACCCAAAAAACCCACAAACAAACAACAACAACAAAAAAAACCAACCCCAAACCATAGGAAAGAAGCTTTCTGGCACTATTTGCTGAAGTACTCTTTCTTTTAACACAGTCAAATGATTCATAATTAAAAAGAGTAGTGTACTTTACTCACTCTTTTCTGGTTATACAGAAACTCATTAAGCACCATGCATCCAAGTGCACTGTTTTATGTAAACAAGACCTCTCAGAGAGATATAGATGACTGATAAAGATGAAAAGGAAAATAGACTAATACCAGGCCACCTTAATAATGGCCATGTCATGTTCTTAGAAAATAAAAGTCATCTGCTGTGCAATTATCACACGCTTCGCAGCAGGATGGGCACAAGGTAAAGAACAGAGATGTCTAAGGAAAGGACAGTTATGGATTTTAGATCCAAACTATTTAGTTGCAACTTAGTTTGAAACTTTGCATTATTTTTGTTCTTGATGAAATGGGACAGTCTCTGTTGTGCTTCCAAGCTCTTGAGACTAGTATTTTGTGGATATTCTTTACTGAGACCTTAAGGATGCAGTTGTAACTCATACTGAATTCATCTAACCTTCAGCAGCTGAAGCTGACAGCATTGTTCTTGTTATGTTTAGGAAAGGTTTAGGTTATTAATGCATTTAGCTGTGGCCTCTGCTGTTAATAATGTATTTAAACTAATTGGATGGTTCAGTCTTAAAACTGTTCCTCTGGCTGTGTCCCCAGGTGCTCTGTGGATGGTTTGAGCTCTCTGAATCAGTTTAGCTTTTTCCATATGATCCACAGGCTCTGACAACATGACTTCACAGCACTGCCATGTTCTCTGTGGTTTATGGAGGGGGCAGTCCTTCCAAGCTGAACCCAAAATTTGCCCTTCTCCCTTCAGCTTGTCTTTGCATACACTTGGATTCTTTATTTTGGAATTCAGAAAGCAGAAAAAGTATATGAGAAAAATGTGAGTAGAGATGGCATGGGGAGGCTTTCAACCCAGTTTTACGGAATTGAGAGAATGGGATTTTTCCCTGTGTCATGAGTCCTTGGATTTGCATGAATATCCAAAAACAGAAGTGAGGTCCCCATGCTCTGCAACCTGTGGAAGATCATCCAGCTTGCATAACTTGAAGTGGCAATGTCCCAAGACCGTAAGCACCTCTATAATATATAGCCATGCATATGAAGTTTAATATATACCAATAGTTTGTTATATAAAAATAAATGCATATGAAGATGCCCTTAATAAGCAGTATGCTGTTTTCTAATAAAATGCAGGGGCTTGGGCTTGACCAGCCTGAAAATTGTAGTATGTAGTGTCCACCATATGATTTGCTCCATTCCAAAGGAAGCAGAATTTAACTTAAAGTATGTCATTAACATCAGCTGGTATTATCCACATTAAGTGACGTAAAGGTCAGGCACTTCCACTGAGACTAGATAAACATGCCAAAAGTGTAATTGCTTGCATTTGAACTGAGATATTACAAGCACAGTTTACATAAATGTTTGTACTATTGTGCTCTTATTAACTGAGCCAGCTTAGCTTCTCCCACAGACAGGCACATAAACTCAGTAAACTCTAGGCTGTAGGCACTTCTGCCATGCCTTTCATGGACAGCAGTGCTCTGGTGTAGCATAATATCCCTGATTACCCCCAGCAGTAAAGGAAATACTTCAGCTCTTTGAGTCTCTTTACAGCCAAACTCTCCAAGATGTTTTCTGAGTAAACTGCTAGTTTCTTTGTTCCCTTTTCCGTACACTTAGTGGCTGTGGCTAATGCTATGTGTTTGTCATCAAGAGCTCCCTGAACTCAGACTTCATGATCACAACATTTCTTCAGAATGATAATAAAACCCCATAGGCCAATAGGGTAGTAAAATAAAGGTGGGATGAATATGAACATAACTGATAGATTTTGACCTTTTAATGTAAATCACCCGTGCTTCAAAGTAATTTGGTCAATTTAGCTGAGGGTTTTTTCTTTTCTTCTGAGGGAATGGCCTCAAGCTGTGGCAGGTGAGGTTTAGGTTGGATATTAGAAAAAGGTTCTGCACCCAGAGGGTGGTTAGCACTGGAACAGGCTCCCCAGGGAAGAGGTCACAACACCAAGCCTTGAAGTTCAAGATGAATTTGGATAATGCTCTCAGGCACATGGTGTGATTCTTGGGCATGATCCTGTGCAGGCCCAGAGATGGAGTCAATGGTCCTTGTGGAATCCTTCCAGCTCTGCATGTTTTGTTGATTCTGTGATTCTTCATATTGTTTTTTAGCTCTTTTTCTACCTGTTAAATTTCTGTTGGTGTCTAGTAGTGACCACAGTGCTCTTGTCTGTGGAAAAATCTCTGTTGAAGGTACTTTTCATTCTTTCTACATCTCTGTGGTCAGAGGTGAATGGTCACAGAAATGACAAATGATTCTCAATAAAACTGAGTAAGTGTCTGCTTATGCCCTGGAGCCAGAAGGGTCTAAGTTCCTGAAACAAAGATTCCGTTTCAAGAAGTCTCTGTTGAAGGAGTTTGAGACTGAGAATAGGTGTTTACAGGGATTGTGCAGCAATCCATTTGGGGATGGGAATCATAGCACAAGGCATATCTGCACTCTATATATTTTCTGCTATTGAAGATGCATAAGCAATTGATTCTCAGCTGTTATACAAATGCTTCAATAAAAAAGCAGTAGTTCTCCAATGCGTCTCTGAAGGAGATTCAAGGAGAGATGTTGCTGGGGTATTAACTTGAATAGGTTGAGCAATGATAAGATATTATTTCCTAGATAGGAAAAGTACTGTGCTGGTACTAAATGATTAGCAGACAATTTTACTTTATGTAAAGTGAGTCCCACAGTTTGTACTTGCTCAGATTACATGTAAAATTGTATTTTCCTGCTATCAGATGCCAAATGACACTCCTGCTGTCACTCCCAAGAACTCTGAATGAAGATTATGCACCTGGTGAGTGCACTTAAAAAAAATGAAGTAACTTTCCTCTCCTGATGAACCCTATGCCAAATTTCTCATCCAACTGTATCTTGGAGACCCAAGGAAGGGGAAGCAGTGTATGCAGTTCACTAGATGATCATGATTGTGACCTCCCACTGCAAAAACAGGAATGGAGGGCATAAAACCGCATGTCAGAAACTTGGCAGCACTGGCCTGTGCTCTCCCTCCTGATTCATGTCTCACTACAAATGTCATTTGGACTGGCATAGGATTCATGATTGCTGAGCTTTGTCCATGGACATAGGATTCATCCTCATCCTGAGGGGGTGTTTGAGCTGCCTGCAAACTGCACATACCCAGAAGGCAGAGTCCAACAATCCTTACATTAACCCGTATCTGTGCTTATGAGGTTCACAGCACAGAGCCCCCCTCAATGAGGCAAATCAAATCAATGCCAAGTGTGTTTCACCATCCTCCTGAGACCACAGCGTATTCACTTTCCACTGCTCCAACATGTAGCTAACACAGAAAGTTTTATGTCTTCTTTCCCCCCCTTTTTTTTCCTGTTTTTATTCTTCTTCTTCACAAATGTTTCTATCATTATGTTGATGGATCATCAATGACATATAGGTTTTGGCCTAAGATTGATAAGTTGGATCCTGATGATCTGTGGCTCAGATGTTTTTTGGGGAAATCTACTGATAGATTAGGTGAAGTATTACAGATTATGGGTACTGTTACTTCAATGCAATGCTATTATGGAGCGCAATAATAAAAGTATATTTTTCCTCTGTTGAATGCTTGCAGATGCTGTCAGATGGGTTACTGGAAAGACTGTGAATTAAGTACCTAAGTGGTCAAATTGAAACTGAAACCCTCAAAAGTTGATTGGTCATTGGTTTTGTTAATTGATTGCAAAGATTGGGGCTGAGCGAAGTAACCAAAGTGCCAATGTTTTCCAATGGAAGAACTGAAGTGGGCCAATTGCTTTTCATAAATATCTCCAGGGGATTTATATCAATCACAAATCAAACATAACTAAAAGTTAGAAATGCTGCATGCCCATAAGATCCAACCACAATGGAGTTAACAATGAATTGATTTTATGCCAAACGTCCCAAACCATCAGCAGAATTCAAACCCACTGCTATGCTGGGAAACAATGCAGCTGCCTGAATAGGATTCTTCCTCCCTCTGTGGCTGCAGCATAGTGCATGTTTCGAAAGACAGGGACTCTCTTTTGCCAAGGAAATTGTCATTTTTTATCTGTAAGTTTAAATGCCAGAAAAATCAGTTAAGAAAGAAAAGCAAACAGGTCATGCAATGGCAGCAGTATGGAGTACTGGAAAGCACCTGGCACAAATCAGAGCAACAGAAATGCACTGGTGGCAGCTTTTAGGGTAGCCCTCCTGCCCTGTCTCAGCCCCTCTCCTCCCTGTTCTGTTGGATAGTGTCTTGTGAAAGAACTGACTTTCTCACCCAGTGTGCTGAAATCCAAACACCGCTGCATGTTTGACAGGTATGTTGCTGCTAATCTTACAGATTTAAAAGTGAAAAAGTGAACGAAGAGGATAATTGGTCAATTTGTAGCCAGGAGGTGGTACTTGTTTGAGATACATGCAGATTGTGCTTTTCTCTATCAGTACAAAAATCCCAACAAATGATCTGAAGGAGCAGCCAGCACTGGGGTGAGGATGTGTGTGTGTGTGTGGTGTGCCTGGTAGGGCTTTTTTACCCGCTCTTGCAAAGCACAGGCCTTAATGAGTTCCAGGGGGACAGTGGCTTGTCAATCACAATATACTTTTCAAGTAATAGTCATCTCTGCCCCATCACAGAACCACAAGGCATGAAATAATTAGAAAGCCCAGAGTAACTGCTCTGTTTTACAAGAGCAAAATCCTTGTGTGGATCATTTACATAAACTTGTCACTTCCCATTATGGTTCTAATGCAAGCTGGCTAATAATCATGGGACCATGAGAGGAGGAGAGGGGAGATCAAGGTATGATGCTCCTCCATGTTTGAAGCACAAGGTACGCATGTGCCCAGCTTTCCATCCCCCACTGAATTAATGTAAAGTATCTTTTATTTCCCATTAAATAAGAACTATTCATGCTGCTATGGCAGCAGACCATGTGCAGCTTTCTCTTCTTAAGAGAGAAAAAAGGCTTTTGCGTCAAGCCATTGTTAGGGGAGAATTCACTTTGAGGAGCATTTCAGAGCTGATCCGATTGGGGAAGGAATAATGTTAAATATTTAGTATGAAATATTTATAAGATGCACACATGAACGTCTGACAAAGTAGCCTGGAAAATACACATTCTCATCTTTGACAATTTTAGCTCTTTCCCTCTGAATGAGAGGGTGGAGAGAAGGTGTGTGCGGAGGGAGAATTGTGTGCATGTGTGTATAAATGCGTCTAAACACTCGCACACACACACACTCGGGGGCAGACACACTTGCATACAAACGCCTGAATGGGTTGATGGGATTTAAGGCAATCTGCATCTGAATACTGCTCTCCAAAGATGGTGGCAATAAGGGCTTGCTGAAGTCGATTTTAATCATTGTAAAGGAGGAAGCTCTGCACTAATGCCTATCACGAGGGGCATCTGTAGAGTGATGGAGGTGATGGCTGCTGCTGTTTTCCAGCAACCATTTTGTTGGTGTTCTTCACAACTGTTGTCAGGCTCATTTTCATCACATGAGAACAAGGCTCTGCTTTTTGCACAGATTGACTTACCCCACCTGCATCCCTGCATGGCTGTTTCATGTCACTTTTATTTTAAAAAAGATTCACAAAGAGCAGATTTACTTATAGACAGCCAGAATTGTTGGGTTTTTTTTTACATTTTCATCTCTTTCAGATAAAACAAGGTAATTTTTTTTTTCTAAGGGTCTGGAAAGGTTTCAGAAAAATGGGTTATCACCTCATTCTCAGTCCTTATGACAAGGGATAAAGGGAGAATGTAATGGCTCACTCCTTATGGCAGTCACAGTGAAATGCACAGGGATGGCATATATTAAATAACCAGGATAAAGGAAACCATGTGATCTGCTCTCCTTGTAACAGGATCTAATAGCTCTCTCTTAGAAATCTTATTTCCTTTTCCTTTTTTTTTTTTTTTTTTTTTTTTTTTTTTTTTTTTTTTTTTTTTTTTTTTTTCTTTTTTTTTTTTTTTTTTTTTTTTTTTTTTTTTTTTGCCTTGTGTCTTCTTTGCCTACCCCACTTGTATCTGCTACAGGATGTTCTCTGATGTAAATGCTTGCTTGGTTTAGGCTGTAAACAGGTCAGAGCAAGACCTTTGTGTCTGTAAATATCCATTTGACACATCAGTGCTAAACACATATTAATAGCAATGATCTTGATGAACAAAAAGGCTGTATATTTCTCTTCCTACAGGCTTGGGGATTTATTCTCTCTTTAAAATTTGCTAAATCAAATGCTCTGGGCAGGCTGTATGCATTGTACAGCACGTTTTTATGTGAGCAGGCGGCTCAATAGCAAGGCAGCATCGTTTGCCCTCATCTGCCAGCTTTTGTCTTTGAGTGGAAGTGTGGGGCCTGGTGAGAGGTAGGATATGAACTGTGTCCAGACTCTGTTCCTTATCTCTGAGATCACCAAGAGGGAGGGCATTGTTGATGGATTTAAATCAGCTTTTTCTCCCCTTGTGCACAACAAAAGTCTAAATCCCTTTTCAGGCCAGATTGCTCCATTTCACTGCATGGGCTAGGCAGATTGGAAACATGTTTGTCACTCAGCTTTTCTCCCAACCTAATCAGTAGACACTGGGGTGGTGGGATTTCAGTGCTCAGTATATCACCTTTTAATCTGTGGAGTTGGCCTTTAAAAGCTGCTGATGCCGTTGCTGCCATGTGTGAGCTGCTGCTGTCTTTCATTTCTGAAGACAGATATAAAAATAATGTTAAACACTAGCACAAGCAGAGGGTTTAGCAGGGATTTGAATCTAAAATGTGATACTTAACACTGACCAACTTGATTTGGTCCAGCAGAGCAGGACCCCGTATTCTGTTAAAATAAAGTGTGCTGTATGTGGGGATGATGGCAGTGGGATATACTGTGCCTGTATTTTAGTTCTGCTGATGAATGGGCCTAAAGGGGCAATAACCATAGGCCACAGGAACATATGGTTGGAAAATGTGGCTTGGCAGATTTGTCTTTGAGTTTCAAAGGTCTCTCTGATAAACCCACAAGCTTACCAATGTCTTTGCACTTCTGAGCTCCATGGCACACCATCGTCATCTGTGCCTGGTACCACGGTTCTAGAGGGACAAATTGTCACAAGCAGGCATGAAGAAGCAGGCCAGCTCTTGTGAGTTTGCAGAGGTCAGAAGGATGCTAAGAGGGAGAGTTATGTGATAGGTGTGATGAAGGATGTTAAAAGCACTAAAAGAATGTATGCTCTTCAGGGCAGAGGCTGCAGCTCTGTTTACACACAAACAAGTCTGTATCTGCTTGCACACACACAGCTACTTGTGCTAGGCACAGCCTGAGTCAGATATTGACTGAGGTTTCTAGACAAATACAAGACAATTCCTTACAGAAAAGATTTAAATAATTCACTAGGTATGCAATAACAATTCTAATTCTTTTTCTGTCACTAAAATACTCTACATGAACTATGTTGCACCCTCTTGAGCCCCATTTGTACTGTTGTGTGGTATTGCAAGGTACAGGTAGCATGCAGAATTGCATCTACTGGCCCCAATGCCTTGTTTAGCCATGAGAAGACAGGTACAGAAGGAATGTGGAACTTGGCATTTGTGAAGCAAGGATGGTTCAACAATTCAGCCCAAATGTTCAAACTTAACATTTTGCTGTGAGGACAGGCTGGCTGAGTTTTTCAAAAACCCATTTTGTTCACTGATAGGTGGGGAGGAAGGTATGTTCCTGCCAGTCTGGGGTCTCAGATTCCCAACATCTTGCCCCTGGAGGTGTCAGGTCCCTGCCTGTAACTCCAACCAACCTGAAAGAATAAGAAACTTTATAATTTCTTCTTTCTCTTTTCATGATTTAAAAAAGTTTTTGAATGGAAATTCCATTTTCAGCAAGCTTGAGTTCTTTCTTTTTATTGCTTTTGAACTATGCCAATTGTTTTGTTTAAGTGCTGAATAACTCAGTTTAGTTTTGGCTACCCAAGGAAAGCAAGAAAAATACCAGTCTTCTTTCCAAAACCCTCTTTTGTTTGTGAGAAAGAGGAGGATTTTTTTCAAAACTTTCCAGATTCTCTTTACCCGTAGTAGAGGAGAAGGAATATAAAACAAGACATAAAAAGTCAAATTTGCCCAGATGTTCCTACTGGTGCTGATTGTCTTAGCCCTTACTCCCTCCTGATTTAATAACTGGGAATATTTTTAGCAAATTCCAGTATTCAGGTACAAAGTTTCCACTGAGGTGGACAATGTCAATATCTACAGTAAGAGCCTGTGGCCTTATTGTGAATGAGTAAGGATCTTTCTGAAGATGCCATTCCAGTGGGTAACTCTAGAAGTGGGAGCTAAGGCACTTGATCTTAAAGGCCTTTTCTAGCCTGGAAGATTTTATGATTTTCATGTCTTGCTGGATGGGTCAGTGGCAGAGGATAATTGAGATAGATCCTCGGTAGGGTCTCTGAAGAGGTGAGAGGCCATGATGAAAGTGCTAACAATGAGAGAAAAAAATGTGAAGGAGTGTAAACTACATCTCTTGAAAAAAAAAAATGCTTTCCTGCTGGGCATAGTACAGTTAATGGTACAAGTCCAGTTGGCTGGTGAGAGAGGTTTTTAACCCATTTCTCTGGTGAAACGAGTGTAAGCAGTCCATACAAGGACTGGATGATAATGAAAGTCTCATTCCAGCCATGGGAAGCATTGAAAGGAGGTAAGCTCCTAGCACATCTCTCATTTAAAGCAACACATAGATATGTATTTTTATATATATATTTATAGCCGATTAATTAAACAAAATTCCTTACAAGATGAGACTGCAAGAGACCAGATTCAATCAAGAACTGCCTTTTTGTTTTGTTTTGTTTTTATTTCCCGTGTTCAAACAGAAGTCCCTAAGAAAGGAGGCCTGGATATTCTACACAGAAAAGTGTTAGTTTTTCAAACAGGTTGTTTACAGGAGGTTCTAGTTAAATTATCTCACAGACTAATAAAAATTTGGTCTTTGCCTAGGCTATTTCTGTCTGGGTTGGCAATTAAATGGGGAAAAAATAGAGAAGGAATTCAGCTCAGGTTAGCTGAAAACTTTAACAAAAGTTTTACTTCTGAGAATAATGTTTTTTCAAGTAGGATGTAAATGTATTTTTCTTATTCAGGACAAAATAGTGGCAAATGTAACATTTTGTTTAATGGCTCTTTTAAGGAGAGGAAATGACAAAGTAAATGCAATCTCTTTCATCCAAGAACTTGGTGATTAGGGCCCTTATTTTGTGTGTGGGAGGACAGGATTACATTTTTTCCTCACTTTGAGGACATTTGAATTGATATCACTCAGATATCAGGGAGGCATTATTCAAGTGGAGGAGAGACTTTTTAACTCTTCTTATTGCTGTAACTTTATTGGGAAAATACTTGAAATATTTTGGAAACCATGGAGAGGATAATTTTGGGGCTTAGTGCACCCACCTGGGAGGAACAAAATCTATGCTCCTGGCTACATTATACCAGCTACTTAGTTTAAGAATGTAAAGGTCTTCTGGAGCAGGGACTGCAATCCTTTTCTTTTTTTTCACCATGACTCATCTAACTTTTTAGTGATGAGTTTGTTTACTCACTGATCCCTGAAGAGGTTTTAATTCCATGTAAAACATACAGATTGAGCAGGAGAGACTGTGACTCTGTGAGCCCAGACAGGCAGCCTGGCAGGTGAGTTAGTTACTACCTGCAGAATCTAGCACAAACTCCGTCCAGGCAAAGGAGAGATGTTACCCAGGTCAGCACAGTGTCTGAGTGACAGCTCTGCAGCTACCCTGGAAGACTTAAAAATGTAGCAACAACTTTTTCCTTTTCTTTTCACTGGACAAAGCTAAAAATATTGATCTGATGTTCAAAATAGCTGTGGGAAGACAAGAAACCACAGTTAGCCAAAAAACCTTTTGCCTGGTTCTTTTTTTGACATCCTAGTCACAACTGCAACTTGAAAAAGATAACTAACAGTTGCCTTGATTGCTTGGTTACATGCTTAAGAAAGGAAAACTGAACTTCAGTAAGAACCTAGCCTTCCTGCCAGATCAGACAGTGTATGCAAAACACATTGGGATTATAAAATGAATACGGAAGACAAAAGGTAGACAAATTTTCAACGTAGAGGAGGACATTTGTATTTATTTTCCTTGTTCCTTGTGTTTGAGACTGAATCTTGGGATACAGCTAGAGGACTCAAAACAAGTAACATGATATTAGCAATGGAAGAATTTTTAATCAGAGACATATCTCAGAGACAGTACCAATAGATTGTTATAGATAATTTCCTTCTCCTTGAAGTCTGAAGGGAAGGAGGGACAAAACACCTGAACTGTTGGAAGAACAATCCTGTGTGGTCAAAGGGATTATCTAACTGAAAAGGACTTTCTCGCAACTTTAAACTGTTGTATTCCTTTTCTTGCCTTCTTGTTCTCCCTGAATGAAAAGCACCGAGTCAGGTCAATTTTATAATTTCCCCCCTGCTTTTACACTCTAAGATTTTCTTCTGCTCTCATGTTAGTGCTTAGCCTGCTTTTTTCCAAAGCACAGATCCTTTCCAGAGTGACTGCAATCAAAAGATTCCCTAAATGAGAAGGATGCCAAAATAAACTGCTTGAGGTCCCACCTCCCAAGACTTTCAGGAATCCTAGAAGAGACTGATGAGTTAGATTTGGCACCAATTTTGTATTTTAAATATATTATTTTTCCCCTCTAGGTCATGGATATTTAGACAGATGTGTTCAGAGATTTGCAAAAATTAAGGGAATGACAAGGTTAACTTTGTGTTGTATAAGTGACCAAAAAATCCAGTCACGGCCACAGCAAGTGAGGAAGCCATCAGGGCCCATCTATTGCAGACTGTAATGGGGTTTTTCTTCTTCCTGATCCTGACAGGTTCTGTTCAGCAGAGATGTTAAGATCCTTATGACCTGAATTCTTGCCAGTGTCACTCCTTTACAACCACTCATTATATCTTTGTATTGCCTGAGTTGCTAAAGCTTAAGCCTCCTGAGCGTCTGGAACCAGGCATCTGGAACCACCTGTGAAAATCCCACTTGAAATGGCTTCACCTCTGCACTTCTGCTGGAAGCAAAGCCCTTTTCTTAAGCAGAAGTGTGATTCTCACTGCTGTGGCTTCAAAGAAGGAAAGCCTTTTAATCGAAGTATTACACCTGAATGACTGTTATTCCCACAGGAAAAAGAAATAAAACTCCTCTCATGGGACCAACAAATAACTCATGAGTCTTTCTGCAGAGGAATAGCAAGGAAAGCATGTCACCTTGTCTTGTTTGGCTTGGCAGAGCCGGAGTGCTGGTAAGAGGTGAAGCTGCTACGACTTGCCTCCCCTGCTCCCAGAGCCACGCAGCCTCTGCTGCCAAAAGCGCTCTTCAGTCGCAGCGGCGTGGCAGGTGAGCGTCTGCCAAGTGACAAAACACAAACCTCCTAACGAGCAGCTGAGGGTGGGGTGAGGATTCCAGATAGAGACAAATCTATATCCCTCAGGAGATCTGGTGCAAGCCAATCACTATAAGAAGTATTTAGCTGCTAATTAAGTTTTGATCCTTTGGCTTCACTTAAAACAGTTGGAGAGTATATCAAGTTGGAGAGCAGGTGCTGACTGGCTTGAAAGCACTGGTCCATCAAATCAGGTAAGGATTTTATATTCAGAAACTCCCCTAGAAGGGAGACTGTAACTTGTTAAGTGACAGATATACCCAGACCCTTTCAAGTATAATGCATCATTGACAGAGTTATAATGCTTGTGAATTTTATTCCCCCAAACGCTTGCAGAATTCCCCTCTGCTCTGAAAGAGCCTCCTCTTTCTCATGTTCTGTCCCCTTCATTTTTGTGTATGGAATGAATGCTGAAGGAGATATATAGCCAGGAGCAGCTTGGAAATCCCAAGCACAGTTGCTTCTGGTCTTCCTGCCTTGATTTGGAATCCAAATTCAAGCAGGAAAGTCTGATTTTAAAGGACATGCCACCTCTGTATCATTGTCTTCAAAAACTCCAAAGGTTAAGTGCAAAAGAAGGTTGGATGCATAGTATGTCTTCTCCCCAGGTGCTAGAATATTTAGGGAAGCGACTACCTTTTATTAGTAGCTCTTACATGGACTGACCAGAATAAAGGAAGGCCCATCTAATGTGCAATTGAAAAATAATTAGCTTCATATGCAGGGAGGAACTGAGACAGAGGTCATTAAAAATTTGGGTTATGTTTTTCTGTATCTGAAAAACTTCTTAATGATCTCTGCTACAGAGAACAACACAGGAGATTAGAATAAATAAAAGCTGTACCATGCCTCCCTACTGATACAGCTGCCTGAGGACTGAATACAGAATGGTATGCTCTTACAGCAGGTTGCAGTATGACAACCTCCAATTGCTCCAAATTATAAGCTGCCTTAGAATCATGGTCAAAAGTTTTTGGTTTTTTTTTGTAGTTTGCTCCCTGCAATTTGTGTCTCTAATGCTCAATTTTTTAAAAAAGAAAAATTTTCCAGTGTCATAGTACTTCATTTCTGGAGCCAAAAGGATTCTTCACCCACCTCATCAGTTGAATGAAAGGGAAAATTAATAGACAGAGAAATATTTGCAGTTGCAGAAGTTATTCTTTTACTATTTCCCATTACATAGTTAGTGAACTGGAACTAGGCAAACATTTATTAGAATTTCTGGTATGCCTTCAAATTTATGTTGTTCACACAGAGAAGCAGAATCTGCTAGTGTACTGGTGATTAATAATGGCAGCTGGATTTCTTTCATCATAGTAAGGTTTTGAGCAGGGTCCTCCCTCAAGTGTTGTAGTGGTGCAGTTTCCAGCCTTGTGGAATTTGGTAGTTGACAGCAGGAAATTACTTAGAAAAGGGAAAAGAAGTGGCAGAGGGATGTTTTCTTCCCTGATAACTTGCCTTGCCTTGCATGGCTTTTTATTACTGTAGTATAGTGTCCTTCAATGGCTCGAGGTGTGTGATGCTTTCAACACTTAAAGAGATTTTTCACACTACAGTTCCTGAACAATTAACATAAGGCTAGTGGGACAGCTGTTGTCTAAATCAATAGCATTTTTTTGGATGTAATTGGAGGTAAAATTTCACCCTGCAACTGATAGATTAAGTCTGGTGGGCCTTGTACTGAGCAGCAGATCTGTGTTCTTCAGGCTCCACTAGTAATGTGTGAGTCAACAAAATCACTTATGATGGGGACTCTTCATGTCTGTGCTTCAATCTCAGTCCTTTCCTACCTGAATAAAAAAGTCTTCCTAACCAAACAGAAATAATGGAAGGATTTTGTTTTCTATCAACAGATGATGCAAAACTATCCATTAATTAGTGATACTCGCTGAGAAGTATTTCACTGAATCTATACATCATAAGCAAAGAAAGTTGCTGAGTGTGTTGTGTGGATAAGGAGTGGTTGAATTGTGGTGTGACAGAAATTACAACATATGGGTGAAGTCCAGAGCATCCCTGTTTCTATTGGGAAAAACATGCAT
Source organism: Cisticola juncidis (assembly GCA_013400215.1). NCBI lineage: Eukaryota > Metazoa > Chordata > Aves > Passeriformes > Cisticolidae > Cisticola > Cisticola juncidis. Next base: position 556,215 of record VXBR01002375.1, read on the forward strand.
AGGTGTATGTCCACTGGTATGTAGTACCTCTGAAATAAATGTGTGAAGGTTTTCTGAACAAATTGTGCCTACATAGTTTGCAAGGTGGTAAATAAATTCCAAATTTATGGAAGAGTCTATGAAAGAAGTCTATGGAACAGCCCTGAGAAGTTCTTTCATCTGAACCACAATTCTACAGGCCCAATGTAGTTCAGTGAATTTGCCTTTTCCTTTCAGCACGGGAAGTGAAAGAGGGTTAATAAATTAAGCAGAATGTCCAACAACAATAAGCCATCAGGTCTAGTGGTTATACCTTTCATTTGCTTTTAATTTGGAACAATGGGTGATTGTTAATTGTGTGAGTCCAGAATCAGAAGTTGGGAAGGAAATAAGAACATGAGATTGTGTTACAGTTGAAATGCATTTGTGATGGCTGTTCTCCACCCTGCTGTAGTCCTTTTGTGGGGAGAAGCAGTGAGGATGAGAGCTGCTTAGCATATTCTCCCTGGGCTTGTTTTTGGGGTGTGGTCATTTGAACATGAGGCTGCAGTCAGGGAAGGTTCCCCTTCCAACCCTTCTCCTCTGAGGCAGCACCCAACTATTTCTACTCACAGAGCACCATTCTCAAGGCCCTTTTAGGTGAAGCTGACATGAGAGGTCATGGAGCAGGAGAGAGGCTTGGTGTCAGCTTCTAGAAACATAAAATGCATGTGGATTAGGAGACCTCAATCTTGTACACAACAACTGAAACATATAAGGTGATCTGGGCAAGCCCCATGAAGGCATCTTCTGAGCATGAGCTGCCAGTCTACTGTCCTTTTTTGGCACTGCCACCACACAACCAGTAATCTACAGTGCCTTGCACTCTTTCTGGTTACTAAAGACCCTCTTTGATCTAGTTTAAGTTAAAGAGTCTATTCTAATATGAAAGGGATGAGAAAAAGGCTTCAAGTTTGCTTAGTCTTTTCCTCTTTTTCTGTATTCTTGCATTTGGTAGAGCATGGTTGAAGTGGTGGATTAGTGTCACTGGCTCTAGTGCTTTCTGAAGTTATTAGCACATGGGTCAAAGTTTTGGCATATTTGAAACTGACCCGTTGATTCATTGATTCCAAAGTGTAGCCACACTGAGTGGCTCAGCCAATACTGTTTCAGATATTGGCAGCAGGAATAAGGTTATGCTCACCCTCACTACTGAAAGACCATCTCAGCTGAATTCCCTTAGTTTTCTATACTAGCTTATCTTGCATGATGCTGAAAGACATCGTGCATTCAAATTAGTGTTAGGGGCCACTGTCTGCCCCAGCTAATACTGCCTGAGTCTTTTAGTGCTGATCAGGGTGTGGATAATTTCTTGTGGAAGACTTGTGAGACGCTTTTCAAGTACCAAGAAATTTTTTTTTTTTAGATTTTTTTTTTTATTCCATGCCAGTTTTAAAACAATGTTTGAAGCTGGTGTGCTGGAGGAAGAAAGATGAAACCATTTTAATTCTTCCTCACTTTAAATGCAGTCCTTTCCTTGAGAGGGGAGGAAACCCCACATATTGATGTACTGCTATCAATTCCTGAAGAAGCCTGACTAGCCTGAAAAAAATGTTGATGCAATCAGCACTCTCCTCACCGCTGCCTTCCGGCCTCTCTGGGGTGGATATACAGCACGTCCAAGATATGGCAAATGTCAAGTTGCTTGCGAGGCCACGTCCCCACGTTTGAGCTTGGAGCTACCAGCTGGCAGTGGCAGCAGCCCCGTGCAGTCCGGGTGGTTGCAGCAAACAGCTTTGAAGTTCTGCCCTTCAGCTATCTCCTGTTGCAAGCAGCTTGTGATACATGAGTCTGTGTCCCGCAGCTGTCTCCGTTTAAGTCAGCAGGCGTTTGAAGCAATGCTGGCCACCCCAGGGAAAGGGGCAAGAGTTGAACAAAGTGTTCATCTTCAATTAAACCATTGGAATGCCAGTGCGGAGTCTGATTCTCTGCCACTTTCTCCTCTAAAACCAATGTCATGTCTGAGCTTTTAAATGGGGAAGAGCAGAGGCAGCTGTCAAGGTCTGCTAGTCAGTCCAGGTTCGAATCAAAGGGAAAAATCAGTAATGGTATCAAATAGTTTGTGAGGGTGACACGCTGAGTTTTAGGCAGTGATTTCAGCAAGCTCCAGCTCCCCTTTAGACTACTGTCTTTAGTTTGAAACTTTGCTGCTGAATATGTCAGAGGAAACCAACAGGGTAATATCCAGGAAGCTTAACCAGCAGAAGGGTTTAAAAATATTTCCTTGCAGTGAGCCAAATTCAGCTCCTCTGCAAGTCCTTCTAAAATCAGTTCCGAAGCTGCTGCTGAAGATGCATTGAAACCAGCAGTTCAGGCCTTTGCTTTGAATTGTGTGACCTGGTTGTCTTCACTGAGAAATACTTAATTATGGAAAAGATAAGCTAGAGGAAAACATGACCCACCTCGCGTTGCACTCATTTAGTCCTGAGCTGAACTTGCTCAGTTATCTCTCTTTTTGTTTTTCTTTCTTGCATGTCAAGTATGGCAGCCTGTTTGGAGCCACAACAAAAGCAGTAACAACAGACTTTGACACCTGTGTTTCCTCCAGCTGTGAGTCTCATCTCTTTTTCTACAAACAACTTTATCTGCTTCAGAATGTGGGACCAGTTCTCAGAATTACAAAGGCTGCTCTGCAACAAATGGTCTCCTAGTTTGCTTTATCTGTCCAAACGTGTGCTTTTTGGTCTAACTTTACTTTTTCTATGAACTTCACATGCTGCAGGGTATGCTTCTGACTTATGGAGTGAGTTTGATACAAATTGCGTAGCAAAACAATTTACAGTGCAGGCTCATATGTTTAAATCCATGGTTATGTTCTTAAGGATCTGACTTTTGCCTCTCCCTTACCAGCTGTCCTCTGTTAGTGACTAGTGCTGATAAAAGCCTTGCTGAGAAAGCAAATGGTAGAAAGCAAATTGCTTTTTGAAAAAAAAGAAAAAAAGGCAGTGGGGGAAGTGAAGAAGTAAAATGAAAAAGAGGGTCAGAAAAATTTATTCTAAAATACAAACTGCTGTTATGCCTGGTTAACTAGACTGGTAATCTTTGATAAGGCTGGAATCATTCCACTGAAATGAGCAGAAAGTTTTGTTGTCATTCACAGCAGAAGAGTAGCAAAAGAATTTGTGGTATGAAAGTTGTCTGTCTTCTAGTGCATCTGTATACACCATGTGCTGGGCCACTTGGCAGGCCAGGAGATTATGTAAAAAAAAAAAAAAAAATCTTGGAAAGTCTGCTGTCTTTGTTTAATATATCAGAAATGCTGTTCTTCCATAACCAGAGCAGCAGCTTGGTACTAGAAATTTTAATACAGGGTAGGGAATATGGGCAGGAGGACTGAAAACTGTCCTATTCCCATTTTGTGAACTTTCAAAAGGATGATGAGAATAGAACCAGAATGGTGTGGTGGGCAGTAATATAAGAGTAATTTCTGTAATTTCTTATCCTGTAAAACGTATTTTATGTTTACAAGGAAATGAGACAATCCAAATAAAACTACATTGTATGGATTTGCCTGCTCTATTGCAGCAGGAAAAAATAGTAAGGATAGAAGAAAAAGTCATTGCAAGGCTCCAGAAGGTGCAGTCATGAAGCCAGGAATGCAGTATGTATTCTTTTGGAAAGCTTTGAAAATCTAACCCTTAATTTCCAACACTGAATGAAATTTAGGTCATTCTGATCCACCTGCTTCCCCTCAATAGGTTGAGAGAGGAATTCTGTCTGGGTAGAGACATCTCTCAACCTAGATAATTAATTACATTTTAATTTGTTTTAATTTAATTAAGCCAAGAATAATTTTACATCACAAATTAGTTGTCACTATTTTATATTTTTTTTACTGTTCGTATTTAAGTCAGCTGGAAAGATCAAATAGACTTGTTCATTTCCCTCCTCACTCATAGTTGTTTCTCAGTCTGCTTCCTGTTCAAGTTTTTATGCACATTAGAGTTTGCTTTTTATTTAAACTCTACTGTATGTTTTCAACAATATTACTTAAACCGTGTCTAATCCTGCAAGCTTCTTTCAAGTCATTTGTGGTCCGCTGGACTTTCCAGTCTCTTTTATAATTATTTGGAGCCTTAAGCATGAATTTGTAACTTCAGATGTGCAAAAGAGCTCACTATTCTGGTTAGGACATTTGCTGTTTGAGATATATCTGATCTGTAGGACACCATTTCATAGCCCAAATACCCAATTTATAATATGAACAGACAGAAGGTGATTAACTTTGGATAACTGCTGGACCATTGTTTTGAGAATTAATAGGCAATCTGGGACCCAGATAAACCAGTCTTTAAAATGCTTTGTTCTAGCAAATAAAAAAGGGTGATCCAAATATTTTCTCATTCTATTGTAAGCCACCACTTTCCATATTTTGATAAGAAAGTATTCAAACCTTGCAAACATACTTAATTTAACTTGGAATATTTGTGCATAGGTAATAATAATCTCATTCCCAACCTGTATGCATCTTCTAGTCCCTTTATATTACTTTCCTATATTAAGTGCAGAACACATACCAAGATCAAAAATATATTTGCAAAGACTTCATGGTCTTATTGTGATCATTTTTTAGATGTTTCTTCCCACAAGAAACAGAATTTGTCAAAAAATATTAGGAGAATTTTTTCTACAATGGGTGCCTCATGTAAACCTATACTTAAAAAAGTACTGATTTTTATTTTGACAAACATGGTATCTCATTACATTCAGTCTTAGCCTCCATAATTTCACATAAGCTGTCTTTATATAGAAGCTTATGTAACATGATCAGGAAAATACTGAGTCCAGTTTTTTTGACGCTCATGAACTTTCTTCTCATTTTAATTTTGTAGGACTTTCCTATAAGGATGGAATATCTGTAAAATATTATGTTACAAAAAAAACAAGGGGATTTTCTGCTTGAACTGTTTTCTGTCAGGGCTAGTTCAGATAGGTTGGGCCATGGAACTATTGTAAATTACTATTTTTGCCTGTGTTTCTGACTTCTGAGCTGGTTCTGCCCATTTCTAATGGGCAGTTGTATTGAGGGCTGTGCACTCGCCTCTGGGTCTGTCATGAGGCTTGGCTGGATCTGGACCTTCTGAGAATTGGCACAGCATACTTTCACACGCTGCAAAAATAATTTCTTGTGCTTAATCCCTTGTGGCATTTACATATTACACAAGACCCTCTTTATAGAAGAAAAAAGCAACATTTTCCCATGACCATTGTTAATGTACTGTAAATCTGCGAACTGTTGGATCTGTTAGCCACATCTCAGGATACTTTTCCCTCCAGAAAAGGACTTGGAACAGCAGCATGCTCTCTATCCCAGAGGAAAGTTCTGGTGTGGTTAAAATATTAGTTCTAGACTCGAGAGGTCTAACTTAGAACTTCTGCTCATCTACTGGTTGCCTTATAACTAGATAGATGCTAGGGCACTACATGAATGGAAATCCAGTGTGGATCTGTGAACGACAGAAAATTCAGGAGTTTAAGAACATCTGTTCTGCTTCTGTCCAAGGGTTCATTGGGCCCTCTATCCAGTTAGTTACAAGAAGATGCACAGGGAAGAATAAAAGTAAGGAAAGAAACGTACTTCCTTGCAGTACACTCCCAATTCCTGACATTTCGTAAATCTGATGTACAGGTTTTTGCTATTTAATAGCCCTAAAATATCCGTTTCTTTAAGTTTCTGGGACAGGTTCTCCGTCAACCTGTGCAAACTTTTTCCATCCACAACATTCTTTTCCAAGGAGTCTTGTAACAGGCAGAACTGCTGTCTTTTAATTCTCCTGAGCCTTGTTCTTGCACATTTAATGTTGCATCAGTTAGTTTTTAGCTGAAAGACCCACCATACTGTCAATTTTAATTAATTTTTTCAAAGATACTCTTTACTTTTTTGATCTCTGTCATGTGTTACCTGTTCAGGTTGTCCCTTCTCCAGACTGACAAGTCTCAGCCTGCTCTGCTGTCCTTTCAATTGCATACAAGGTGTTTGTAGAGCTTTTTCTCTAGTGGGAGTCCTGGAGAGCATTTGGCAGCAAAATCATGTCTCTGTGTGTATATATACATACATATGTATGTATATAAAATACAATGAAGTCTTGAGAATGATACTATGCACCACAAGATTAGTATTAGATATTTATTCCAAAGCCAATGTTAACAAGATAAAACTATATAGCTATAATTTTTTTAAAACAGGGGAAAAAAGTGACTATTTCCTTGTACATGACCTTGTAGCTTCCTCCTGTGGGCCCCCTCTTTTACCTAAAAGTTTAAATGCCCATTTAAAACTGTGGCTCTGGCAAAATGCCCACTGAGGGCAACTGTGTAAGCAAATGCCCAAAACCTCTGTAATGCATTTATTGCACTTGTCTCTCAACACAGTCTATTTTGTTCAATCTTGTTAAAAAAAACGAAGGCTGACTCTCACTGCTGCAAAATGACTTCTCACCACTCGACTCACAAGTGAAATCACAGGCCAGGTGGGGGTGTCAAGAGTTTATGACCTTCTCCTGCAGACTGCTTGTGTGCTCAGGCTGAGTGCATGTGCAACTCTGTGGCTTTGGGGATACTGTAAACTTGTGATGCTCTACTTGGTGCTAGTACCTGTTATGTTCATGCTCTGTGTGCTATGTGTCAAAGGCAAGCAAATTCAGAAGAATGTTACAGGGGCTCTGAAGATTTTCCTTCCCATTGACCCCAAGGTGGAGATACCCCTGATTCCTCACTTGGTTTTATCATTGTTACCTTTGCCTGAGCTACTGTTTTTACACTGAGGGGATAGCATAACCAAGGGCAGGTAAAGTTTGAGAAAAACCTTCAATTTATACATTACATACATTATGACATAATGGTGTTCTTTGCTAGGACCTAGGGAAAATCCCAGTATTCTCTTTGGTTGGTTGGGTTTTGTGGGGTTTTTGGTTTGTTTGGGTTTTTTTTTTACCATTTCTGACTGCTGAAGTGATGTTCATGAAAGGCAGTTCATAGTCTTTGAAACATAAATGGAAAAAACCTAGACCCAGTGTGGGCAGAGCAGGCAGAATAGAGCATAACCCTTTGCAGCCTAATGAAGTGAATGAATACCTGTTCTTTAAGAAATAAACTGGGTTTTGACAGATAACTTTGCTTAGATTGCTATTGAGTTAATGAAATCTAATAAAGGTATTTTTGTTCGTGGATTTGGCTAGGAAGAGGTGGTATGCATGGAAGGAACCCCTAAAAGGAGGGGCAAAAGCCTACTGGTGATGAGAAAAAATGGGTCTGATGTAGACTACTGGAAAGAGTGAAGGTCATGTAAGGATAAGGGTAATTTCCTGTCTGGCAGCTAGAGAGAAAGTCCTGGCATGGCCTGAGAAAAATCATCTACCTTGGTTCCTTATGCTATTGCTTCTGTAGGCTGAAGGAATTTCTTTTTTTGTGCTTGTTTCCCCAGTCTCTGTTCAAAATCACATGTATGAGTATCAAAAATGGAACTCAACTCCTCTTTTCAGGACCAGGGTATAGCAGGGAGCAGAGGTGCTTGAGTAGAGTCTTTTTTTGCCTACCTTCCATTTGTGTGTTTATACAGTCATCTCTGCCTTGTTTGGATCTGAAGCTGCTTTTTTTCTGAGATTGCAAAAGGCATTCCCTCTCCATTACATGAGTCTCACTTATTTACAAATTATGTGCCAGGTTCTGCTCTGCTAAAGCAGGGTAGAAATAACAAAAAAAGTATTTGTGGTTTTATAACGGCACCTGTTTCAGGAGGTTTATTTATTATTATTATTATTCTTTCTCAGAACCAAATTACAAAAGTCACTTGCTGATTCAGGAGTGCAGACATGCTGAAATCCTTTCCTCCTTCTACCTTTGCCAAAATGAATAATGCTGTGCGTTTTGTGCACAAGATGGTAGATGCAGAAAGTAGTTAGGTGTTTAAATATTTTGGTGACAGTGTGAGATTATTTTTCTCTTTTTTCTTAAGCTCTCATTTTCCATTTTCCTACCCATGTACCATGATTTGCATGCCTGTAGGTTGCCTTAATCTGAGGTGGTCGGTGGAAATGAGGCCCTATAAGATCATATCTTATTCCCTTATTCCCTTCTCCCTTTACTTTGGTGACACATTGCTGAGCTTAGCTCAGACCGACTTTCTTGTCCATCAAAGAATTTTGCTTGATGAGGAATGATCATACATACTCTCATGGCTCTGATGGGAAGACTCTAACTCTCCAGAGATTCACCAACATACTGAAGAAGGGCTACTTAATGATGCATGGCTTTTTCCAGATCCTCAGTCACTGCTAGAATGCTTTAGAATTGTCTGTGCACAAGTACTCAGAGTTGCTGTGGAAGTGGCACTGGCTTTCACAGCAACGCTCCAGAACTTCTGTTCATGGCAATTCTCTTTCTAAAAGCCCTGAGCAGAAAAGCATCAAGGCAGTGAGGTGTTGACTTTGACTGATCCTTCTGAGCTGTTTTTGATCCAACATAGTCTTAAGCTCATGGCTAGGAGTCTTTAAAAAAAACCCAAACAAACTAAAAAAACCCAAACTAAAATAACAAACAAGAGATCTCTTTTAGAAGTAAAGGTCCATCTGTCTTCTAGTAAAAAATACAGTCTAGCAATTTTACTTTCCCCTGCAATGGAATGATTTCAGCTAAGGAATGCAACCTTTTACAATACTCAAATAAAGTATGAAAAATACAAGCCTATGTGGTTTTTATCTCCTACTGCTTCAAGTTTAACAACAACCCTGGATATGACTCCCTTTGTTGGCAAATTGATTACTAGAAGGCTGCAATTTCTGTTGCTGGCATCTCTTACTTTTTACTCCTTTATACTGTGTAGTATATTTAATTAAATGTTGTAGCTTTGGTATGAAGTTTAGGAAAAGACAAAAATAATGTTTATGGGAAGAAAAAGGAATTCTTTTTAAAGTCAGCTTCATTAACTATCAGGCTATGGAGTGAGGGTCACTTTGCCCAGACTGAAATAACTGTATCTCCCTAGTTGCATTTTAAGTGAATTATTTCTTTATTTCAAACATGTTATGCTTGTTAGTGATTGAATATGACTGCAAGCACAAATTAATTATACCTGGTAGCTAATTGTAGAAAAGTTATGGTGATCAATGTTTATGCTTTTTTTTTAATATCTACCTTTAGTATACATACTTGGATCAGCTCCTTCCCAATCATGAATAAATATTTGCTGCTTATATGTTCCCATGCAAATTGGATTAATTTTAGCATATTCATGGAAGAAGGACATCACTGCCTACCCCCAATATTAAGCTGGCTGAACAAGCAAAGATTGGGTTTTTTTTCCTTACTTAAGTAGTGAATGAATGAGACAGACAGAAAATTCAGCATAAGTTTGCTTATCCCAAATGGTTAGGGGGCATCCAGAGTATTTGGAGAGATGGAGGTAAAGTCAATCAGAGAATTGACAGAGAAAAGCAATGCTTCCTGGGGCCCTAACCTTGAAGAATTTCAGTTAAGCACTGCTCAGCTAAACGAAATGGTAATTGGATAAACAGAGTGGTGGATGTTTGGTTCTGGATATGGACAGAACTCCACACATGCCTGTAAGGTTTTCTCTTTACATTTTCAGCATCTCATGAAGCCTTTGTGTCTTCCCTGGCACCACAGAACTGCCTCACATTCTAATGTGGTGTAAATGCACCACAACTTTGTCATCAAAGACTCTCACCACATTTGATTATTTTACCATTTTGGATATATTTTTTCCCCATGGCATTGTAAGGACAGAGGAGCTGTACCTTTTCTGTATGTCTCCAGCCAGGCTCAGCCCCTGCTTGCTAACTCTGGGAATGTTGGGAACTGATTCTGTGTGACATGACTCTCTTCTTGTAGGCAAGTACTAGCATTTTCCAGAGCTAAGTCCTGATGGTACCCTCTAAGCTGTATCCTTTCCAGGGATTTGCTTGTCTTTTCCCAGTTCTCCTAACAATATGGGTGGGTCATCCCTTACTGGAAACTACACAGTTGAGAAATCCTCATCTCTGTGTTTGTTAGCTGAGCTGAATTGTGGAATAAACTTGAAATGGAAAGCCTTTTGAGTCAGAGATATGACTTTTGGCTTTTTTTCTTTTTTCTTAATTTTTTTCTTTTTTTTTCAGATCTATTTGTTGTAGGAGTGCGGTTCCCTGAGACAGCAAGTTGCTGAGTACTTGGACACTGTTCTTGTGTTGTGATACACTATCAGGAACAATCTGGAGACAAAGGCACAGAGGTCAGGCAATGCTATAGCATGAAAGTCAGTAGCCAGCTCTGTAGGCACTGTACTGTGGAAAATCTTCTTATTCACTTATTGACTGAGAAAGACACCATCATGAAACAACATTTGGCGTATTCAGCACTTAGATGAGCTAGTGTGCACAGGAATTTTAGGCAACCCTCTGGGCCATCAAGATTCAAACACCTCAGACAGGATTCTGAAAATACTTAAGAAAACCCTGGGATTTTTGTACCATCGCTCAGACTTACCCTTTCAAAGGTTAAGGCAGCTGGATACAAACTGTACTTACTCACTTGGTTCCTGATGTCTTGAAGGATACAAGGACTCCAGGCCAATGGAAAAAAGGACAGGAACAAATTCAGATTTTGATTCTGAGTCCTTGAGACCTGATCTTTCACACCAAAACAAAAGGATCACTGCTTCTACTGCTCCTGTAGTGAGTGTTGCCAGTGTGTTTCTTCCTGTCCTGTAGGATAGGAAGATACAGAGCTTAATGATGTCGAAAAGCTCAGCAATGAAAAGGTCAAGACATCATAACTTCCAGTCCTCCTCAGAACAGCAAATCCAACATCTCTGTATGAGCATGTGGACTTGTGTGTGTAGATGATTCGTGCTTGTGCAGCTCCTCCAGTGTGTCCTGTGCATGCCTGCCTCCTGTGATGTCTGTGCCTCCGAACTCCCGGCATGCAGCAGAGGCTTTTTTTGCATGGTTGGTGGCTGTTTGTCTGAGATTTACAGATGTTACAGCTGTTAATTGTCTGGAAATCTAGTGGAATACTGCCCTAAGCAGTTGAGCTGGCCAGTGTGAAATGTCTTTTACATGTCTAATTAATTTAGTGTGCATGTAAAGTATCTTCCCATGCAAAGAGGACCAGGGAAAAAAGTGTGAGTTACTAATAAATAGATTAGAACTCCAGACCTTCACTTTCACATTTCTTATATCAGTGGTGCTATTCTACTAACATGCAATAATGAATATTCAGCGCGTGTACTTGACTTTACATGACATCTTCTGCAACATTTTGTGTGTGTTTTAAAACTCAGTTGCTGACTCTGTTTCCATTCTGCCCCAAACTGGATTAGATATTTAGTGATGACCCAAAGGAGCACAGCTGATCCAGACTGATTACCATTGCAAGTGACACAGGATTGGAAAAAAAAAAGAATTATGAAGAAACCTGTGACATAGACCTTACTGTTTATGAATTGATAAGGTAAAGGAAATGTAATTATTTGAATGTTTATGCAATTGGAATAGGATGGAACATAAAAGTAAAAATATTAAGACTCTGAAAGCAGAATGGGAGATTGCCTGAAAAGTGATAAGTTTAGAGCATGGTGTAAATTTTCTAGCAGAGAGCAGTATAACAGTGACTTCATGACATTCTCTCAAATGTTAAACACAGCTGGAGATATGAGCAAAGAAAGGTAAAATATAAACAGAGAATGTTACAGCATATCTAATGGGGAATTCTCTGCACTGTCACATTCTGCCATCAGCAATTCAAAGAAACTGATGATAAATTGGAGACAATTCAGGGAAAAGATGAGATTGCTCAAGGAGAAAAACTCCTGTAGGATGTGTAGAAGCTCTGAAACTCTCTTTATAATTTACTAAAAGGAAGATAATGTGAATTATCTTGGTCAGAGTCTGCCAAGACCTAGTGTGGTACAAAGTTTGGAAATAGGCTCTTCTGTTTGGTAAAGGAAACTGCTGGAAAATGAAGCAAATCACGTTTTAACTAATGAAAATGTGTGGATTTCCAACTGAGAGGGTAACATAGGAACTTGTATTCTTAACTGAGAAACAGCTCAGAGTATGCAATTTCTTTAAAAAATAGTAAATTGGCACCATTGCTTTAGAAGCAAAATGGAGGGGAGTATTTTTGCCTCTGAAAGGGGACCCATTCCAGTTTCCCAAGAATGCTTATTCAGCTGATCCAGTTTGTCTTGACCAGAAGTAATAAGAGGAAAATAAGAGGACTTCTAAATTTTCTACTGTCTTAAAAATTTCTGTGAATGTTTAATGAATTGATGTAGTTTGACATTTTGTGTGTGTTTTGTGCCATGTCACTGCCAAGTATTGAACTATGATGGGTTTTTAATGAGCCATGAAATTTGGTCCAGGTGTGTCCTGTAAGTGTCTCTTTGTGGCCAGCATTTCTCACTGGATTTTCAGCCACAAGGAAAGGTTATTTCTGATGCCTGTTGTTGGTAGGCCATTGTAAGATCCTGACATTTAGAAAAGAGGAAGAATAATAACCTGAAAAATCCTATTCTGCATTATTCTGGAAGGACTTTGTATTCCAAAGCAACTGTATTTAAAGGAGATGTTTAGCAAGTGCACATTAAAATTTTTTTGGGGAGGCCAAGAAATATTATTTTAGACATGTGGCAACCAGAATTTCAAAGAAATGTGGGAGTTTTTTGCATGCAGTTAACATGATGTATATGACAGGGGTGAAAAACTAAAGAATTTAGAACCATCTGAGTGGAAATGGAAATCTCATTTTATGATGAAACTTTTCATAATCTCTCTCTTTAAAACTAATCACTTCAGAAATGAATTGATGTCTTTTAAGCCATGTTTTCTAATGCTCAGTCATGCTGACTTTTTCAGCAGTCTGCATATAGAATCAGAGACTGTACACTGTCTTTTAGGAAACTAAAAATGTCTTGGAAAGAGGTTGTGAACACAAGCCAGAACTGGGTTTTCTGTGATCCAGTCTATTGCATATTCAGAGTTGATACATCAACAATGCTTTTCCTGGTATGCTGGCCTTGAAAATGCAGTCTGGATCAGAAATCCAAAGTGTCTTCTCTTTTTTAGCCCTGCCTTATTATCTTGTTCCCCATTTTTCCAAATGGGGGAGAGGAAGAGGTGAAAAGGTTGATTTAAAAAAACAAAACCAAAAAACAACCCTCATAAAGTTATTAAAGATTCTTCTAAGTGGACCAACTGTCCTGCAGAAAAATCAGCCATACTGCTCCATTCATGTGCAGTGGGATGGTTGAGTTTTCTTTAACTTTTGTGATCCCTGGCATGGATTATTCAAAACTCCCAGGTAATCGTGGCTGATATTAGATGTGGGCACGCCCTGCTGTGCAGCTGGCAGTTATCAGAATGTATTGCCTGGTGAGCTGCTCTATTGACAGTCTGCTTTCATCTTTCATTTTATCAGACTGCATTGTTCTCCAGAATTTTAACAGGATATTCAGTGGGTGACTCTCTGCTCTGGAGAGCTGTGGTGTGAACATCCACAGAGCAAACCTCACTGCTGTCAGGTGACCACTGTCACCCCAGGAGCTATTTTAGAGGTCACTTCTGTGGCCACAAGGGTTAGAAAGTTGTAGTTCTAGAGTGAAGAAGAGTATGCCTCATAAATAAGGAGCTCTAAGGAGGAGGAATGGAAAAGAGATGTCAAATATCACAACATTCACAACAAAACTATGCGGGGTGACCATGCTGCTTGCTCTCACTGTAGCAATTGGCTGAACCTGGGAATGACTGTGATTTCTGTTAAAAGAAAAGGAAAAAAAAATGCAGTTCAGGCAGAGGGAGACCCTGTATTTCTTTCCAATTGCCATGTTTTTTGACTGCACATGTGGGTTGTTTGCATTGTACACGAGCAATCTTGCTCCCCTCATTTTGGCAGGCTGCTGAGCATGTTTTCCTCCTCAGTGACCACGCTTGTACCCCTGGAGTTAGTGTTGCACTAGTATTTGTCACAGAGGGAATGGCTTAATTCCACTAAAAAGGCAGAGGGGATAGCGTGCCTCTGACTTCAGCTCTGTGTTTTTGCTCAAATGAATGTGTGCTTTCTCATTGATATACCTGCCCATCAGATAGCTTCCACCAGGTCTGGGCTTGATCCATTGTTCTACCAACAATATAGTCAATTTAGCAGTTAATGCATGCTTGAGATGAAAGCTGAAAATAAATATCTCTGCCAGATATAGCACATGTTCTAGTGCTCTACTTGCTGCAAAGTGAGCATACTTTATGGCATTCAAGTTAGAAGCTGTAGGAGTTGCCGCAATATTTTTCAATGCCAAAGGTCATGTCTTTTAATCTTACATGATAACAAAACTAGGATAGCCCTTATGAAAAGAAAGTGACATCATTTTGCCCCAGTAAATGAGCTTTTAAACAGGTAGAGTTCAACTCATTGTTGGCACCAAAATGCACAGCAAGAGATTAAATTAATTTTTTAGTATCTACTTTTGAATCAACATGAATAAAGAAGAATAGTAAAACATCAACTGACAAAAATAAAACATCTGATGTGAGATAGTTAAGGCTAGACTTACATGATGTTTCAAAGCATGAATTGTCATATGTTTTTAAATTATGATTGTTCTTTTATTCTCAGAATGTGGGTTAGGTTTTGAATGTGAAACAAGAACTTAGCCTTTTTTCAGAAGTTGCATTCTTAACAAATTATTCTTAAAATGAAGCTGTTTAATGAAACTGCTTTTTAACTGCTGTATAAAACCATGCATTATTAACAGATGACCATGCATAATACAACACAACACTGCAAGGTAACGAGCTCTGTTAGCCTTATGCAGTTTTGAATTTTACCATTTTTATTTTAAAGTATAACAGGTTAAGCATAGTCTTTGTTTGAGGTCAGTGACTCGTCTAAAGCACAGCTCTTTTGGCTCAGCCTCAGCTCTGGGAAGTTCAGGGTGTTTTGCAGTGAGCAGGTGGGCGAGTACGGCGTACACTGCAGGGCAGATTGCACAGCTGTAAGATGCGGAATTCCCCTCAAAAGGATCGGCATGTCTTTGAAAATGAATTCAGCACTGAAACGGAAAAAAAATTCTGGTGCAAGAGAAGAAAATGGGGTTTGATTAGTTTCAGATTAACTCTTCTTGTGCTTATTTTGTCTTCATTTCCCTCTCTACTTCATTTTCCCAAGAGATGGTTTTCAAGAGAGAATACAAGGGAGTTTTCATGTTTAAAAGTGGCACTGGACTGTTGGAATAAACTCTTCAGTGCAGCCTGCTTCTTATAAACACAGAGCCTACTGGAAGGTAGTGCATATGGAACACTGGATTTTGCAAAACCTATGTTTTCTCAGTGTCTATTAGGAAATATATTCATTACTTATTTTCTCCTTGGAACTCTATAAACAATTATTTTTTGTTGTATATTTTTGTGGATGGTGCTGAAACAGTCCACAAATTGGGAAGAATGGCTGCAAGGACTCAGTGCTGCATGCCCTAAAGGGATCTGCATGTGTGCAGTGCCTAGCAGGATTTGAAATATATAAAATGTATTTAGCCCTATAAATATGTGTTCTTACTTATTAATTTATTGGCTGCATGAAGGAAAATACTGGGATTTAAATACTAGATTTCTTTCCTTATGTCTTTGAACTTGCTTGCCACCAGCAGTGGTTCAAGTGTCAGTTAAGATCTGAGTAGACACACTCTCCAAGAGTTTTGCAAGTGCCATTGCTTTCTGCCCTCAGAAACTACCATAAGGTGGGAGTTGCTGCTGATGATAGGCCATGTGGAAACAAATCATCTGCCGAGAACTTCAGAAGTTCTTGTTTTATTTTGTAAAACTGGAGTTTTCTCTGCTCTTGTTGATCAATGTGAATAGTTCCATGGCAGTGCAAGTCAGTCAAAAAAACACATTTCTCTTTTGCATCTGATAAAAATTTTATTGCCATATCAGGCTCCAAATAAAACTCCCAGTCTTTAAGCAATTCCTGAAAAACACAAATTAATTTGGGTTTGAATAATATCTCAAACACATTCAAGCTGCCAACTGAAAAAGGAACAGATAATTAGGAGATGACAACAGAGAGTACAGAGCCAACAGAGGAAAAACTGGAACACAGCTAGACAGCAACACTGGCCATCTAATCCATTAACAGCCTCCTATAATTGTTTTGCTTTTGCATTAAACTGGTATAAACACGAAAAGACATTACTGAAGTTTTAATCTCCAGCAGAAGAAATCTCCTCCTGCCTAACAGCACGCAGCACACACACAAATGTGACTTCAATTAGCACTACCGTAAATTTTAATTTAGCACTTCGTAGGAGCATTCAGTAATGTATGTAAGAAATAGGGGCTGATGCTCCATTAAAGACATTCCATGCAATTATCCCATTGATCTGTTGATCCCTTGATTCACATTTGTGGGGTGAACAGGAGGGGGAGGATTTTAGGAATTCAGAGCTTATGAAAAATTCTGGAAGAAATTTTTCCCCTGAAGTCTTCTGCTCCTTTTCCCTGTAGCTGCACTTTGCCTGTTAAAAATGGGTCACTACCACCTTCCTGATGCCTGGGGACTCATCAGTCCTGTTCCTGTAGAGGCTGGGATGGTGGAGTTGTAGCAGCATAGGCTCTCTCTCCCTTGCTGCCCAGCCAAGCCCATTGCCCTTTGCAAGTGGAGAGCACCCACTCAGCCTCCTCTTCACAACTACTGCCATTTGCTGCCCTTGAGGTCAGAATTCTGTCCCATGGACATCTGTTTTCTCTCAGCATGACTTGGAATAACCCATGCTACATGGAAGCATTCTCATTTAGTTTTGCACATTAGCCTGTGCACCTGACAGCAGCCCAACAGGTTAACAGTGTTAATTATTAACAGTGGCATGCATTTCAGCACTGCACAGCAGTGTTTTCTGGTTGTGACTGTGCAAAGCCGACTTGGAAAGTCTCCAGTATCCAGCTCTGTCATGGTGCACCTGGTTCTCCTTTTTTATAGAACTATCTTGTGTGGGTAGCATATAGGTTTAATTCTGGCAGCCAGCTGTGATTTGGGTTAGCACATTAGAGCACCAAGAACTTGTTTGTTGTTGTATAAAGTTATTCCCTGATGGCAATGCTTATTTGTGTTGAAACTGCCGATGCCCACATTTATACAATTTGCATTGTTTAAAATGTCACTATTATTTGTTGAAAAAAATTTCTGTTAGGCTTGACAGAGTGTATCCTGTGATTTATGCTACAGCCTTGTGCTATGCCATTTTGGTGAGGATCTTGAAACAGGGCCCTGTGGTTTCTTTTCCCCTTTTGCTGTTTGTTCTGCTCCTTAATTACATTCATATCAGCTACTTTGAAGTTAATGAGACTGTTGGGATATGTAAAAGAGAATCCTGTATTGATTTCAGTCCTAATATCTTATCTTTGCATCTTTTTCTTCCTGAGTATAATGTGTTCTGAGTCACAGTTGCTGACATGTTGTGATGGGTGCAATAGCTTTGGCTTGACACAGAGCTTTATTTCACAATCCAAATGGAAGAGGAAATAGACAAACACAAGGATCCAATCTGCCTTCTCATTTGCTTATTAAAACTGGTATATAAGGAGTATAAGATATTAAAGTTACTGGGTTTCATATACATCCTAGGCAATAAGAATTTTTATTTCCTGTTACTTTACAAACAAGCCTCTTCCTTACTTCTTGTCTTACTCCCCTACTCAGAAAAAAGGAAGAGTCATATAGTACATGGCAGGTGATAATTACAGTGTTTGGATATTGATTTTAGGTACAATGCAAGAAAAATAGTTGTTTTTATGCCCATTGCAGAGAGTCAAGTTCTTCAATACTGTCAGATGATGACAGAAAAGAGTCTGCTAAAGTTAAGGGTACAGGTTCAACACTGACTGTTCACATAACTGTTTTGGTATGTGGAAAAGAATTTCTTAAGCCATCAGATTCTATCTGCTTTTTTTTGGTTTGTTTGTTTGTTTTTTCTTTTTTTCTTTTTTTTCCAGCCAAACAATGTAAATAATCACTTTGTGGTTTTGGAGCTATTTCTGAACTTAAACCCTTAATTTAAGTTCAAATCCACCTGTTTCATTGCCAGATGGAAATCCCTGCAGAAATGTTACTAAGTAACTCTCTTCCAATTGCTTTTCTTTGCTTTTATTTGACAAGCCAGAAACGCCAGGGACCAGGAGCTCAACAGACATACATTCTGGTCCACAACCTGCTTGACCAGCTGAAGACAGTGAAAAGTAATGGTGTATTTTTAAATCAAGGTCTTCATGTGCTGCCTTTCAGTTTTTACAACTCCACTACCCAGGTGCTCTCTTTCAAAAAGACTGTCCTATTACGTTTTGGGCTCATTTACAATTTACACTTGTGATATCAGATCATTTGGTGCTATGTGAGAAGCCTGTGTTGGCAGCAAAGCATTGTAGTGTTCAGTTGAGTTTCAGTTTACAGAGCATTTCCAAATTCACCCAAAACTGATTAAAATATAACTCTGGCAACAGAATTTCATCCTGGTTCCCACCAGAAGGTTGATTTTGGGTATGGAATACTATCAGTAGCACCTTTTGTAAGTGCTAACTGTGTAAGCTTTTGAAGTGTTTAATGACACCTGAAGCTGTTTCACTCCTGGTGTTTTCTCCAGACCATTCACCAGGAGGCTTTTTCCATCTTCGTAAGGGATCAGCTTGCATGGTCTGTATTAGAAAACCCTTTTTTTCTTGTAATTGTTTTACTCAAGTATTGTTGGAGAATTAAAAGGCAGGAATAAGGTTTAGAGAGTTCGCTCCTGGCTGTAGAAATGTTGCGGAGTGGCCAGGACTCTGTACAGGAGAGTATGAGCAGAGTCAGGAGATGACTGGACTGCAGGAGCCTGTGACAACATTCTGTTAAATTCTCCATCCAGTAAAAGATTAAAGGACATTCTCAATGTGAAGTAGCCAAGGATTTATATTTTGTTATGTTCTTTATATAATTGTGTTCTTCTAGTGCACCTATAGGCAGAAACGCTTTGTAATACTGGCAACTAAATGTATGTTATACCTAAGGTTTGAATACAATAGCCAAGCTCCTTTCTGGAACATTCCAGTGGAATTTCTAGCTTTATTTTTCTGTCTCTGTTGTCCTGAAAAACTTGGTCATATTTCAGGAGGGTACCTAAAAATTACTTGTGGACAAGGACGACCTACTTAATAGTCAATGGCAAGAAAAGCAGTATGTTCAAAATCAGTTTCAAAATTAAGTGCAAAAATCAACTGGCCTTAACATGAAAGTGTATTTTTTTCCCATGTGAGTAAGAAGTCTTCCTCCAGCAAAATGAAGCAGCTTAAATTCCCAGGAAACACAGTATCAGCTGGAAACTAAAGTAAGAGTCACTGTATTGCAGTGTATCAGTGTTCTGTAGCAAGAAAAATTCCACACACTCAGTACTGCGTATTTCATGTATATTTTTGATGTATGAGACCAGACTGTGGGAACAACTCTTAACTTTTTGACTATGTACATCATTGAAAGGCCACTTCCCTGGTTTCTGTCTGTCTTGCTCCCTTGCAAAATGATGTTTCTCATCTTCAGAAAGCTCTCTTAGATGTCTGGGTTAAAAATCTCTGCCTCAAGTCTTAAGTATTTTCAATTGTACATACACACATGTCACATGTATTTGGATTACTGTTTTCCTTCACAGCATATTTCTGTGATTTCATTGTAATTTATAAAGCTCTGTATTTTTCTATTCACCAAACCCAAACTAACCCAACCCTGCATAAACTCTATTCATCCATTTATTTACTTTTTATTTAAAATAAGATTTTGCCTACTACAATTCCATCTGTAAAAAAGTCTTTTAAAACAAGCTTATTTAGCCTATTAATATTTTCTAAAATTCAAGCCTTCTCTACACTATTTTGAAGTAAAAATATATTTTAACACAAGTGAAATTCCCTCAGTACAAAGTGTTTTATTCTATCAAATTATGTTGTCAAGCAATGATAGAATAAAATTTTCCCGGATAAAATGGGCCATTGTAACATATTTTTTCTATTTCTATTCCAAGATATGGGTTTTAAGTATGATAAATCATATTTTTGTTTTGTAGTGGCAGAAAGCTGGCCTAAAATTCTGAAATAAAATATGCTTCATTGTCACACGGAAATCTACTCACCACCTGAACTGCTTAGGATTTTGATTTCTATACAATAAATATGAGGCACTTGAGGGAAGAAAAAATATGACATAATTGGCACAAATCCCATCTCCAGATGGGAGAACTTCTAAGACTGACACTTCAGACTCACATAATTTATGGGAGAAATAAAACTGAAATAACTGAACCCACCTCTGATTACTCCACCCAGAAGCAAGGTTTAAGCAGGCATGTTCTTTGAATTAAACCCAAAATTTTCCCTGAAGTCTTGACTCAGTACAGAAAACCTTGTTCAGAAAGATACAAAAAGGACAATTGCTGCAGTTCAGCCCAAGCTGGGGGACCCAAGAGAGATTCCCAGAGCCATTAGATTTTTTTCTGCTCCTGCAAATGTATCTGAGAGATTCACATTTCTCTTGCTTTTCTGATATCAGAGTTCCTGCCAGTCTTTATTCTTACAACACTTTATGCAGAGGAAGAGGATTATTCCTCAAATGGAGAATGGCAGGATGCAATAATAAGTAGTAACTTGTTAGGGAGAGAGAATTGAACCTGTGTCTGATGTACTAGACCCTGCTGTCTCCTTTGGGCAGCAGCTGTTCCGGCTTATGCAGAGGCTGGGCCATGTAAAACCAGGCTTCCAAGGCATGGTGATGCAAAACACTTGTGTGCCACGCCAGCTGGATATGTCTGTGCACATGCTTACCAACACTGGAGGTGGCAGGCAGGAGGAATATTTGGATTAGCTGGGAATAGAGATGATGGTTTCATGAAAACCTCTCATACAACATCTTTTGGGGATCACTTGAGAAATGTCAATGCTCAATTTTCTTCCCATCTCTGACTCTTCTTGGTCACAGAGAATACAAACAGAAGAAGAAACACAAGTATGAACCCAGTAAGGGTTGAGAAGCACCTTCTGATGACTGTGTTTTCCTAATCTTCTGTCCTCGGTAAAGGCTGTTCTTGCTTTTGTTCAAGACAAAAAAGACTCTATTTAATATTTTCCACTAGCACTTAATGTCACCAAACTTGATGTCAATGACCTTCAAGCTAGATTGTAGGGTGCGTTTTCATTACAATTTTTAAATGAAGGGTTAACTGATTTGTCAGCTCATTTAAGAAGGTATTATGTTCATAGCTTCCCTCAAAATCCATGCAGATATAAGATCACTCTTTCAGTATACGCTGCTGCTTACAGCAGACACTAGTGTTGGGTGGGAGGCCAGACATGGTCTCACAAAGTCTACTATTCATCTGCTGCCCACATGGCAGTCTTGCAATTGAATACAGTCTTTAGAGTTTAAAAAGAAATTTCCTTGTTTCTGCTCACTGGCCTCTGAAGTATCAACAGTTTGAATCTATTTATGAATGTCCAGACTAAAGGTGTGACATGCTTTGTCTGCAAAGTTGTAGAAAGCTGGCATCCTGCCTAACTTTCTCTCTTTTCCCAGCTTTTATGTGGTAAAGAGATTTATGGGTTTTTCATTACTGGATTGTTTTGGTTTGTTTGTTTGTTTGTTGTTTTACTATTTATGTTGTGCTCTTAGCTGAAGTGTGACACTTTTTATTGGAGGGTGTACAGGAGTAAATGAGATGGCTTGGGTTTGCCCCACTCTGGTAGCTTTCCCACTCTAGT
Source organism: Cisticola juncidis (assembly GCA_013400215.1). Classification (NCBI taxonomy): domain Eukaryota; kingdom Metazoa; phylum Chordata; class Aves; order Passeriformes; family Cisticolidae; genus Cisticola; species Cisticola juncidis. The sequence goes on from VXBR01002375.1 coordinate 577,991, forward strand.
CACCTTGGAGCACAAGTGCTGTGGTACTCAGCTACGCCCTGTCCTGTATCCTCTTGGGATATAAAATTCAAAAGATGTTTCACCTTGTGGGAATGTTGCTGCCACACCGCCAGCTAGTTGCAAAATCATGATAAGAAATTGTGGCATAAAGGGAGAGCCACAGGCTTCTGGATCTGAGCCTGAAATATGGGAAAAAGAGGAAATGAGGAGGAGAATGGGCACAACTAGAAGCATGCTCCTCTGTCTAACTGAGGTTTTAACAACTACCTTGGGAACCATCTGCAATGTTAACAGCCAGTTCCCCTCAGCTGTACTGAACTGCCTCCAGAAGCTTTGGCAAACACCTTTACAGAGACATTTGTAGGGTAAATAGACAGAAAGGGTGGGTTTTTTTCCCCCTAATCTTACAATTTAGAACCTGGCTTATGCCCTAAAAGTTGGCAGATTTGTACATTTGTTTATTGTAATAATGACATTTCATTTTTAACTCCTGCTGTTGTGATTCAGGTCAACCACAAAGCTCTCTGATCTCTTCTGCAAATGGTGTTTGGCTCTTCATCTCTTAGAGTACTCAGCTGGAGGATAGGAAATCCTGTTTCTCTGGGGATCATATTCATGTGGAAGTTTCTAAAAATAATGTTTATTTCGCACTTCAATTTGTGTTTGGCCTTGCTCACATCTTCTCTCATCTCCTTTCTAGATACTTCAGTAATTTTATTTTCATAACATACCTAGAAATAAAGACTGTGAAAGACTACCACTGCTCAGGTGGTCTGAAAATTTGGCCTGTAATATAGTACTAGTCTGGATTGTACAGTACCCTCTAGGGTTCCTGTTGTCCAATCCTATTGTTATTCCTGTAAAGACTTACTGAAAGGTCTTCTACTGTTTGGAAAGGACTCCTTTGAAGTGGATTCTTTAAATATAACTCCATATTTGTAGAATGAAATAGGGAATATAATATTCTATTAAATTCTGTGTTCAAGTACCTGTAAAAGTTAATCCTGCCTTCAATTATAAAATACATTTCTACCCAGTAACTGGTATCAGAAAAGTGAGCTAGCTAGAAATATCAGGAGTACATCTTTTGTTGGATGTCAGAGATCAGAGGTTCTGGAGTTATCCCCATACACTGTGAATGTACTCACTGCTGGCCTGAACAAGACATGAGCAGCACAGGTTGCAAGTCTTCTCTCTGTGACATGAAGAGAAGGGCATGAGGTCCTTGCAAAGCCATTTATACCTCACTCCCGAGCTGGGTAATGCATAATGGAATGCAGCAAGGCCGGGTGGTATGCATGGAGATCTTGGCTGTAGCCCAGTAAGGTAGCCCTCATTCAGTACGTGTGACACCAAAGCAGGTTTGCCTCTTAGAAGAGGGAACATGCCAGCTATGTTCCAAGAGAAGGCACATGTGTTCCAAAGGTGAATTTCCTCAGTTCCTGTAGTGTGGAGTGTGGTATTGTGGGTTGCTCTTCCATCTGCGGCACTAATCAGGTCAGCTCTGTGCAATCCCCCAAAGGTGCTGTGATTTGTGTTTGTGTTCTCCCTGTAGGTCACTTTTAAGTTGACTTGAAGTCTAATTCTCTAAATTTTCAGTCTCTTTCAACACATTAAAACCTGGGTGGGATTAGCATGCAGCACAAATTTGACTTCTGTCTACAAGAAGTTTCACACTGCTTGAATGGAAGATCCTTGAGCTCTTTCTATCTACCTTCCTGCAGTCCCCTTTTCTTGTTCTTTTGTGGCTTGTAATTCTTTGAGGCTGGTAATGCATACACTGAAAACTACCAAGAGACCTCTTGTGAGTCTCATTAAGTCAAGACTTCAAAATTTCTTTGAGATTAGTTGAAAGTCTGATTAGCATGCCAGCCTGAAAATACCAGCAAAAATTTTTATAAATCTTTCTTCATTCATGCTTAGGCACCTGAGCTGTCTGTCGTTTGGCATTTGTCTTTGCTTAAAATTGATGAAAAGTAATTTTATGTACAGTGGAAAGTAAGTGTGTGGATAACAGAGAGAGACTCGGAGTACAAAAAATGCCCTTCTGTGTGGGAACTTCCTTGGGTTTTGGAGGGTAAAGATGCTACCTGTTCCTTTAAGAAAGGAGTCACAGCTATTTAATGCAAAAATTCAGAATGAGTCAGGTATCATCTGTACTTCCCTACAAGCAAAAGGCCTATGAGGAAGAAAATCAGCATCTAGTATTTTTGGTGCTTCTATAACACATTGTCTCTTCAGAATCTTAAGACAAACAATTCATTGATGTAATTTCTCTGACCAAGATCACTTAACCCTTTGCTTTCACTTCTAGAGCTGATGTTGTTAATGAATTGAACTGCCAAACACTCAGACTCAAAGCACCCCATGAAAGTTACATCCAGTGAACCATCAGCCTCTTGGATGATGATGTGGATTGTGTAAGATTTATGGAAATTATAGAACCTTTGGAAATTATGTAAGATTATTCTAGTGAATAAGATGGCAGAATACAAAAGAATTTTCTATTTGCTCCCTGGGGTGATACTAATAAGCCTCTTTTATTTTCATGAGGCCAGTTCTGCTAGAAATTCTATTCAAAGGCACAGCTGGCAACAGCTGACTGTAGTATGAACTGTCTATTTCAGAACTTCTAATTCTCTGGTGTCTTAAGTTAAAAACATTGGACATCCAACGTGGATTCTTTTGCATGCAGGCTGTAGGGAGCAGTAAGCACCTTAGGAGAATGGCTGTCAATTACATTATATTATTGTATGTCCTCCCTGCCAGACAGTATCATACTAGATGTGCCCTCAGTAAGAGCAAAAGAATAGTCTCAAAGTGTTAAAAAGTACTTGTAAAAAAAGAGAAAAAACTCTAGGCTGAGAAAAAGGAAGAACTGTGAGTGCAAGCAGGCAGCAGAGGTGGCAAGTAGAGATTTTGGTGCGGTAGCTGTCAAACGGTTACTGCTCTGCTCACGGTGCCCTGATAACGATCTCACAGCAGTTGTATCAGCTCCTTCCACAGAGACATTCTGTGTTTGATCAAAAACTGTTGTCACAGTGCTGCAGTTGTCTCCAGGAGTTTCAAATGTGAATGTTTGTGCCCTAACAAAGCAGGCTGTGCTTGAGCATCCTTGGTCTGTCTCAACCAGTGGCAAACTCATTGGGAGAGAGGGAAGGGTAGTGCTTTGTTCACACGTTGACAGCAAAAAGGAGGGAGGACTCTGCGGTGCTGGCCTTTGTGATCAGGGACTGATGTGCTCACTACTGACTCCTTTACCAGCCTTGCCAGCATTCTAAGCTGAGCTCTCCCTCTTCCTGGGGTCAGGAGGAGGCACCCTCTGATCTTGGAGAAACAGTCAGGAAATGGTTTAGCAAAGGCAAAGAGGCCTCAATGGATTTTTATGTTAGAGAAGACTCTGAAATCAATACTCTGGCCCAAATGAATAGAGCTATTCATTTTGGTGGGATGTGGGTGGGAAGAGACTAGGATGTAAAAGACTGCCAGATTTTGTAAGAGGCCTGGCACTATTGCTGCAGTGTGTCTAAGAACCCTGGCCAGCTTCTTCCATGGCAAGAAGGTACTAGTGAGCAGGCATCCTCTGAGTCATGGCTGCTCTCCCATCCCACCTCTAATTTTTATGATTCCTGCTTTCTTTTATAATTTCATCTGATGCTGCCTTTGCCTTCTTGGCTGATGTCCTGTGTGACCTCCTAGCCCCTTGTCTTCTTTCCCTCACCCCCCTTGACTTACAAGTCCAGAGCAACACTCCCACTCAGTGAAAGAGCTTTGCTTCTGTTTTCCCAAAACACTGGTTCTCCTCTGATCAGTTTGAGCACCGCTTTCTCTCTCACCTCTCCACTTCTTTCAACAAAGCATATTTACCCTCTGCCCCTTGCCTCACCCTGCCCTCTTGAGACCTCCAATCCATTAATGTCTATGACTTTTTGTGAGTCTTGGCATCCTCTCCCTGCTCTCAGTTCTCTTTAGTGACATCAGCTATTGCTTCTACCCACTTCAGACTTTCCTTGGCCCTCAGCTCTTTCTGCAGTGCCTCATCAGAAAATCTGCCCAAGGACCCACTCAGCCCAGCTTCATGACAACAGCTATCACCACATTGTGGTTGTCATCTTAGCTATTTGTGTTGCTTCTTCTTCCCTTTATGTCCCTGGCCATCACTTAAATTCAGAAAACACTTTCCTTGAACTGTCCTTTCAGCTGTCTCTCCTTCAGATCATTTCTGAAATCTCCTTATGGTTTGATACAAGAAACATTTGGAATAACAAATATTGTTTGATGCTGAAGACATTGTTCTTTGAAACATCTTCATGTGTTTTGTTCTTCCATGCCCTTTGTTATGTCAACTATTTTGGTATGTTCCTTCATACTTCAGTAATATATTCTTGCTAGAAACACAGAAATGTAACAGTGCATGTATCCATCCAGACAAGAGCGCTGAAATCTTTTCTTGCTGTCTGAACAGGAGGAAGATGCTATACTTTAGTCTTTCTAGAAAACATCGTCCCCCGAGAGTGGTAATTTATCTGTCAGCTTGACCACATACAGCTGCTATTGGTGAGGATTGCACACTCTAAATTTACCCCAAGCTGTAATTTCTGTAAATACCTTCTGTGCTGTGCTGGTTTTGGCTGGGCTAGAGTTAACTTTCTTCACAGTGGGAAGATGGGGCTAAGTTTTGGGTTTGTGCTGAACACAGGGTTGATAATATAGAGATGCTGATGTTACTACAGAGCAGGGCTTAGAATGAGTCAAGATGTTTTTGTACTGCCATGTTTGTGAGGAAGTTGGGGAGGCATTTGAGGTGGGGAGGAGACACAGCCAGGACAGGTGATCCACACTGACCAAAGGGCTATTCCAGACCATATGACATCATGCTCAGAATATAAAGTGGAGGGAAGAAGGAGGATGGAGTGACATTTGGAGTGATGGCACTTGTCTTCCCAAGTAACTGTTATGTGTGATGGAGTCCTGCTGTTGTGGAGATGGCTGGATACCTGCCTGCCCATGGGAAACAGTGAAATAATTCCTTGTTTTGCCTTGCTTGTGTGCAATGCTTTCGTTTCCCCTATTAAAATGTCTTTATCTCAGCCCACAGGTTTTTGACCTTTCGCCTTTTTGATTCTCTTCCCCATCCTGCTGGTGAAGGAGTGAGAAAGTTGATGTGTGGAGCTTGGTTGCTGGCTGGGGTTAAACCACAATATGTGCTTTGCAGTGTTTTGCTCGAAAATACTTTAAAAAGTATTTTAAAAAGGCTTTTCATTGTCTTTTCCACATTAACAAGCGAATCAATACTGCCAGCAGCTGATTGCTGAAGAAGGAAGGCACAGTAGGGAAGCACTGCCTATCATGTCCTTAATTGGTTATTGTTTTAATATCCTTGAAACATTATCAAATTTTCTAACAGTGCTTAGCAGTGAGTCCAGGAAAAAAATGCTATTTTATCTGCTCATAATAGGTTTATTCAGAAGCTCAGCAGCAGAAAGGGTTAATGGAGGCTTGCCTGCCTCTGAGAGCAGTTGCTGCAGCCCAAGCAGGATGGGGCAACAAGTAGAAGGCAGGAGGTTGTTTCAGTCCAGTTCCTCTGAGATGTGACCCTGCAACAGGACAACCTGCTCAGGACAGGCACAGATCTGCAGAGTGTGGTCCCACCTCTCGTCTTCACCATAGATAGCTCCACACGCTCTTGTCATTCATTCTTTGTGTTCAGCATTGCTTGTAGTTTATTTTTATTCTACTGTATTTGTCATGATACAACTTCTCTGACTCTTTACTGTAGAAACTCTTCTTATTTATTAACTTAGAATGAGTTTTATATCTCTCAAATACTTCTATCTGGCACTTAAAGCATCTGTTTCTTTTTCCTTTTTCCCAGGTTTTTATCGATTACATTTTATACATTCTTAAGAAGAGAATTGGTGTAGGATTCATATGTGTTGTTAGATGTATTCAGAACCCTGAGTTTTTTGACTGCTATTTCCTAGAGAGCTGTCTTTATATTTAAACCTGGTACTTGTTCACAAGTTAATTTTATTTTACTTCTAAAAAAAATACAGTCCAGAATTCTCTACAGCAAAGGAAGAGCATTCCTCCTACAAAGAGTCATAGTAGCTGAACTTTGGTTCAGCTCAGGAACTATACTATAGTATTTTTAGGAAAAATTAGCTGAGTTAGCATATTTTTTTTTATGCAATCGTAAATTTGAAAATTATTCTTGCTTTCTGCTACTGAAGCTGGAAACGTGAATAGCTAGAAATAATGCTGATTACAAGGACTGTAGAATAGGTTGTAGAACTCCACAAGGAAGCCTTGATTAAAGACAGCATTAAGTTCCAAGAAAATGGAGACTTGGAAAAATCTTTCAAAACTTGTAACTTGAGAACGTTTGCCTTTATGGAAGGGAAGGAAGATGGATGATGCTTGAACTATGCCTGAAATAAAAGTGCCTTTACCCTTTCCTCATGATTAAAGCTTTTAAAATTTTCCTGGAATACTATGATTGTGCTTAAATATATATTCGCTTTTGAAACCTGAGGTTGCCTGTCTTAATTATAGAAGATTTGTGCACAGTTTCTCAGGTCACACTCCTGTACTATTAAAAAAAAAAAAGAAAACTGGAGCAAATCTTGTTAACCTCTTAACCCAGGAACTGAAGAAATCTCTCAAGATAGTAAAATGGTTAAAAAACCTAAGAGAAACTAGTTTTAAAATGAGGAGGATTAAATATTTGCACTTTCAAGGGCACTCCTTACTAAGATGCTAGTCCAACTCTTCCATCTTTGGGGCTTAATCCTAGTTGTGACCCTGGCTGTCCAGTTGTTGCACCTGCTTTTCTTTTTGATGTGCAATAACTTGGAGCACTGGAAATAACTATGAGAGTACAGAAAACTTAAGGAAAGCTTAAGTCTTCATACACAAATCTCAGCTTCTCTGGGAAGATTGGTATAAAGAAATCTTCTAGAACAACCTGTCCGTCCTTTGGCCTGACTTCATGATCCTGTGGGAATCCTAACAGGGACTGCAGGCTTGGGCCTCCTGTCTCCTATAGGAATGTGTGCCTCAGACACCATTTTGCTGTTCTGGTCTGTGTTCTATACTTCATGATGTTTGCCACCCATATGTTCAAATCACTAGTGAGTAATAGCTATAGTCAGCAAAGGTGTGAAATGCCATTCCTGTAGCCCTTGCTGCTGCTTGTTTGGATGGTTAGAGGGTTCTCCCTCCCTTTCCACCCTGTAGAACTTCTCCCTGCCACTGCTGCCTCCCGGCAGGAGGGCAGTGAGGGTCTGCAGGTGGATGTGTCCCAGCCTAGACTGTAGTGGTTTCTCTGTGAGAGAGCCAAGCCTCCTCATTGCCCCTGGTCCCTCCTACCTCCCAAGCAAGGACATGGACAAAAACACTGGAGCAAAAACAGAAGTTCCTTTGCACTGACTGTAAGAAACACATGAAACACAATATAAACAAAAAAGCCCCCACCACCAAATCCTGCACCCTAGTACAAGTTCTCCTTATTTGTGTTTCATTTTTGGAGAGAATAAAAAAAAGAAGTATTGAGGTACCAGTGAGTGGCTGTTTAACTGAAATAATCATAGTAGTGCAGACAAAGACAGTAGTGCTTAGACTTTGATCAGCACCTTTTAATCTCTCCTAAGATAAATTAAAAAGATGTGTCTTCATCTCCAGCTACTGGAGTTGGATCCAGTCTGGTGCCCAGATGACTCAAGTCTGGTGTCCTGTCAACTTTAAGGAAGTTTGGCTCCAGGACTACTTTGCTGTTACAGTCTAGGGCATAGAAAAACAATGCAGACTTTGGATACATTTCATTTTGATGTCTGGAGATCCAACAGACTAGTCATGACTGTGAATGTGGCAAGTCTGTAGGAAAATTGTCCCACATGCTGATTGTATATCTGAAGTCCAAATCTACCCTGTGGATCAAAGGAATATCTGCAAGGAAACAAGAAAGGAAGTAAATCTGAAAACAGCCCTGAAACTAGTACACAACATCTGAAAGGGTTCAGTCCCCTTATGAACTGCTGACAATTTTGCCACTGCAATCTGTGTGAGAGCCACCAGAAACAGTGAAGGGAAGCAAAAGTCTAAGACCAAAGCGGAAAAGACTTTGCCTTAATGTGATGAACTAAAAAAGGAAAGATTTAATTTCCAAAATCACATCTGCACAATGTGAATTGAGCATGTCAAAGACTGAACACAATGGCACATACTGAAGGAAGACAGATTAACTAATTGGCATACTATCAATTTCTCTTAAGAGTAATTTTAGTGACACTGGTACACCTATACTTGAGTGACTTTGCTCCCAAATAACAATTTAATTTGATAATGATTATTAAAATAAAAGTATTTTCACAGGACCTCTTTTATGAAGTAGTTGTAAACAGTGAACAGAGAATATCAAAGCCTCACTTAACAGTTCTGAAAGGTATAAGAGGGCTTGAGAAAAAATAAATAATTTGTCTGTGGCCAAATTACAAGAAAATTCATGTATATTTGCACATTTCTCAATCAATTATGGCAGAAAGCAGTAACATGAATATTCTTCAGAAACTTATTTTTTAATATTTCTGGGAGGCAATGGAAAACATCAAGGTTCAGCAGGCCTTGACTCACATTCTGTTTATGTAGACTTCCTAAATTATTTTCTTCTGGTCTATAATTTGCTGTATGGCATAAGTTTATTCACATTCTCTCTCAAAGTCATGTCAAACTGATCTGATTTCCTCTTAGGTACAGAAAATACACCTCATAAGAAGAACAACCATTTAACCTAACTTTGCCTTTACTAAGGTGTTTGACATTCTCAAGAGCATAAATGTCATTGCCTTAAGATGATATTATGAGCAAATGGGGGCAAAACTGTGCTCAGAGAATGATGATCAATTCCCTATCAGACGGAGGAATAAGTAAAGCACAGCTGAGATTTGAGATGAGTCTTGTTCTGCTTGATGGCTTTCATTGCTAATGGTAAGCAGTTACACGATGGAGTACAGAGAGTCCTTACCGCAGTGACAGAAGCCAGAAGGGAAAAGTGGACACTTCAGAGATGAGCTGTGGAGTCTAAATGATCTTGATGAACTGACAGCATGGTCTGGAGGAAGCAGGATGTTTTTCAGCAGGGTTGAAGAAGAAGACAAACTCGGTACTGGAACTACAACTGCTGGAACAGGGAGAGCAGAATTGGGTAGGTAGCAGTGCACTGAGGGCCTTGTACTCCGTGGTTTGTGTGGCCTCTAGGCAGCCGAGCTCAGAAACTGTCAGATCCCATGGTTACTTGTGTGCCTTGTACCTGCTTTGGGCTGACTTCTCAGAAGAAATTAGAGACCCAGCTTCAGTTGAAATCAGTGAGAGTTTTACTGGTAAATACCTTTTAAGTATCTAAAGTTCTGTTCCTCATTTGTAAAATGTAGGAGACAACATTTCTCTCCCTCACAAGTGTGCTTTTACCATAAATACATTAGAGATTGTAAAGAATTAAGATGCTCTAGTAATGAGGATCAAATAAGTACTTCAGATAAAGCTATTTCTCTTTCCTCCTTGCACCTCTCTACATGGCAAATTAGACTCAAATTAATCCAATATAGCTTTCTTATCCTTATAATATTTTTATTCAGGCATTTACACACTTTATGTTGCTGAGTTTTGGCACTTCTCTCCTTTAGGGCATGGCACAGAAACGCACTGTCTGAGAATTGTGGATAAGATGGGACAGAAAATCTGGGCATGTGGATATCAAAAAGGTTTCTTGGCAACAACAATAATTGGAGAACTCCCAGAACTTTCTCTTCTTCCATTTGATAGTATTTTTTTTTTTCTTATAACTTCATAACAGAGTTGGAAGGGACTCACAAGGATCATTGAGTACAGTTCCCAACTTGTAATAAATAATTGAAAGGTGAGATTCCCCTTCCCAAATTGGTTCAAACTAAATCTCTAATAGCCATCATTTGGAAGTGTGCACTTTTAAGCATTTTTGGTTAAACCCTTGCTATTTGCAAGCCTGACCTTAGGCTGCAAGAAGTACAGGAATATACAGGTGTGTTATGTCTCCTTGGATTATACAGTGACATGAAGCAGTTCCACGCATGGCTTTTCAGAAGGATTTGAACCAGCAGAGGACACTCAGTTTTTAAGTGAGGGAGCAAAAATTTGATAGAGGGAAAATCTGCATTAAGTGTATGTCTAGAATGGTCCCAGATAAATACTTAAGAAATTAAAAAATCCATGTAAAACCAAGAGAAAAGGCTATTAGAAGAGAAGCCCAAGCCCACCTCCCTTTCTTTTGATAGCAGAAGAGTAGGAAGCTGGACTTGAATATTTTGAAGCACATTTTGAATAACAGGGCAGTTCAAATTTTGACCCAAGTATCAGTTCCCCGGCTGCTGAGGAGGGATGTAGGATAATGATAATTTGTATAAAATAGCACTGTGAGTTTTTGATAAGGGACTTGCATAGCAGCAAAGCAAAATGCTTTTACTACTTACCTATCTTCAATTCAAGACAGTTAACATCAGAAGCAATGTGACTAACAGTAGTGCTGCTAAAGTCCTGATCTGTTGGCTCTTCCTATTCCACTCAGGAGAAACAGGCTGGACTGAACAAAAGAGAAGTTTCACTTGCAATCTGTTTTCAGCAGGAGCAATGGCTGGCTGTTCTTGAATCTGGAGTCAGGGGAACCAAAGGGAGAGCATGGGGAGGGAGCAGAAAGGAAGTGGTGTCTGTCTGTTGCATAACTGAAGTGGTGTTGCCTGTAACACTCAAACAGGAACCAAGGTGTGTGTTGGACAGAGAAGTAAATATTTGTGGCACTTTGGTTTTCAGTAGGGTGAAGATTCGAGACTTTACAAATCTGGTGGAAGAATCAGGTTGCTTTGATGTGGAAGTAGTTCTGTAGTAGGTCTGTAGTGGGACTTGTGTTTTGTAGTTTCCATAAGCAGCTTTAATCAATATATATTTTAGGGTGGCCAGTGGAGAAAATTATGCTCAGGATTTTATGCCTGTGAGAGCCCTTCAAATGCACTTGGTCTTCCAGGTCAGTTTCTGCTCCTATGACTGGGCTCACTGTGTTAGCACAGCAGCAGGCAGAAATTCAGGCAGAGTGTACCAGGGCTTTATCTTGTTATTCTACCACACTGTGATCCTGTTCCTATGAAGTCTCTTTGAGTTCAGTGGCAGCACATCCAACAGCCACAAGTGAGTAAGCATCAGACCACCAGACAGAAGCAACTATCTGAAGGTTTTAGGGTTTGCCCATGCTGGTAGGATACATGAATAGCAAAGCATTGCTCATCTGCAATTTTAAGTTGTTTGTGACCAGATGTGCTTGTAGCACTGCATAGTGCCACTGAGACTACAGCCCCCTGGGAAAGCACTCCAATTTGCTGTTATTATGAATCTGAGCCCAGTTAGTATGACCTGAGGACACATCACATTCACTGCATAGAGAATTCAAGCAAGGCTTTGCTAGAAACACCTGTATGGCTTTTCCAAGTGGTTGCCAGAGTATACAGTGGTTGTTAGCAATTAAAAGATCAGGGAGATAAGAGGCAGGATGGACTGCAAATTATTCATAACTTAAAATGTGTTTTAGAGGCAAAAACGTAGTTTTTCAACAAGTAACACCACTGATCACGAGTGTCAGGAGTATTACAATCCTCAGAGTTTACAAACCAGGGTACTATGTTGAGTTTTCTTTAATAAGTCTTTGCAAGGAATGGGAAGATAAGATGGTTAATAAAAAAAATTAGAAAAATCTTTGGAGTTTACATATATTTTCTAAAGGAGGCTTAGGGAACTTTCCTCACAAAATTTAGCTTAATGTTTCTTCCTTAAATGTAATTTTTGTGTCATCCTTGATTTTGAGGCTGGAAAGTATTTGTGACTGCTTGTTTGTGAAGGCTCTTTATGCTTTCTCACTATACAATTGTGAAATGTCTGAATGTGCTTTGATTTACATTATTTCTTTTTTGTCTTTTTTCTCATCCCAATTTTAAGCTTGCTTTTGTCCTGAGAAATTAAATAATTTTCTTTTTTTGGCAGCAAAGTGACTGCGTTGTTGGAGTGAAGATGTTTTTTTCAGCTGTGTCCTCTTGCTGCACGCCCCATGCCAGACTCCCTGACAGGTCACCCTGTGATGGCAGCAGAGCCCTCTTGGGAGCAGTGGGGGCACAGGGACTCATGGCAGTGCCAGGGAGGGGGTGCCAGGCCCAGCTGGCCCCTTGGTGCCCCGAGGCAGCCTGGGCTGGGCCGCACGCAGAGTGCCTACGTTGGGAGGCACAAGGCAGTCAGCAGAGAGCCCACAAAGCAGAAAGGCGGGCTCCTGCTGCCAAATATCATGTCCTTATGCTCTGCATGCCTCATCAGACACGCTGCAGAAAGGATTCATTAGTCCCTCTTCCTTGCCCTGCCACATCAGCAGGAGGTTTGCTGCCAGGGATGGTGGGCCCTACACCACACCAGGGCCCAGAGCCCATCCCTGGGTGAGGTGAGGGCTCGCTCTCCCACTGTGTGGTGGGCAGGGAGGCACCTGGATATACAGGCAGGCTCTGTGACCCTTTGTGTTTTGAAGGGAGGGAACAGAGTTGCAGGAGCAGCTGGAAGGGGGGCAGCAGCAGACCAGCAGGACAGATGTGTCCTGTGGCTCCTGTGGTGCCACATTGCCCCTTATGAGCTGTCTCCTAACTCTCAGCCAGATGTGGCCATGCTGGGCGAGCCGTGGCCCTCCTGGGCTCCATGAGTCACTCCCTGCCTGCAGAATTGCTGTCATGTTACGTGTTTGGTTGTAGCCCCTTTGAGTTATGGGTGAGTCAGGGCTAGCTGTTCTTGTTTTCTCTTGCCCCAAAATACAAGATGTGGTGAGCAGCAAAGTGCCTGGAGCTGTCTGAAATCTCAGTGACACAAAATTGTGTGAAAGTGTTGATCTGCTTGAGAGTAGGAAGGCTCTGCAGAGGGAACTGGACAGGGTGGACTGATGGGCCAATTGTACGAGGTTCAACACAGAAGTGCTGTGTCCTGCTCTTTGGTCACAACAACCCCAGGCAGTGCTACAGGCTGGGAACAGAGTGTCTGGAAATCTACCTAGAGGAATAGGACCTGGGACTGCTGGCTGACAGCAGCTGAACACGAGCCAGCTGTGCCCAGGTGGCCAAGATGGCCAAGGCCATTCTGGCTTGGGCCAGGAATAGTGTGTCCATCAGGACCAGGGCAGGGATTGTCCCCCTGTTCTTCAGCACTGGTGAGGCCACACCTCAAATGCTGCATCCGGTTCTGGGCTTCTCACAACAAAAAGGACATTGGGGTGCTGGAGCGTGCCCAGAGAAGGGTGAAGGGTCTTTAGAATAACTTACATGAGCTGAGGGAGTTGGGAGTGTTCAGCCTGGAAAAAAAAAGGGGCTCAGGGGAGACCTTATTGCTCTCTACAACTACCCGAGAGGAGACTGGAGCCAGGTGGGGTTGGTCTCTTCTCCCAGGCAACCAGTGGCAGGATGAGAACAAATGGAATCAAGCTGCACCAGAGGAGGTTCAAGTTTGATAGCAGGAGGAATTTCTTCATGGAAAGGGTTGTAAACTTTGGAACAGAATGTTCAGAGACATGATGGAATCACCATCCCTGCATGTGTTCAGAGAAACAACTGCATGTGACCTGTAGTGCTCAGGTCTAGCTGACATGATGGTGATCAAGAAAAGGTTAGACTCAATGATTTTGGAGGTCTTTTCCAACTTAAATGATTCTGTAACTCTGTGAAAGTGCCCTGCAGGTTTAAGGCAGGGCTGCAGATGAAGGCACTTCAGCACAAGCCTACGTTGTCTGGATTATGCTCAGAGAGAATGTAATGGACAGTAACAGAAGGTAAATGGCTCCTGTTTCTCATTAGAGTGGGAACTGCTAGAAACAAGATGAATGGAAGGGAGAGGACAAGTAATGCTCATCCTGAAATACTGCTATTGTGTGTGATCTCTTTGTGGCTCTTTTGGTGAGCATAAGCCCTGTTTTCTGAAAAGGTGTATCAGGCTTCCCCAGCTCTTGACTTCTTAAAGCCCTTTTCTTTGAAACCTGACCCTTGTGCAGTTTTCAGTAAGGACCATTCTACTAGGGAGGCTGTTGCCTGGTGTAAGGGTAATGCCTTGAGACCTTGACAAATGTCCCATTCTGGAGCACCTGGATTTCTTTGCTATCAGCACACCTGCCTGCACGACCCATGTAATGTGCTCACCTTTTAAGAAAGGCCCACAGCAGTTGCCAGATCCTTTTGGACTTTATGCTTCTCCCAGTGCTGTGGTGTTCATGTGCACCCTGTGTGTTCTGTGCTACAGCAGTGGCGGCGTCTCCACTGATGGGCACGATTTGTGGGACAATGCATTTCTGTGGCAAATGGGTAGGAAAGTAGGCCACCAAAAGTGCAGCTTTTAATATGCAATGAGTAGAAAGCAGGAGAGCCTGTCATATGCAGTACGGTTTCCCTCTCTGTGAGTTATTCCAGGAGAAGATTAGTGCTTCTTGCTTCTTCCAGTCGTTCCACAAGAAGAAGCATAGTATAGGGATGGGATGCCACTGCTACCAGTGGATTGCTATTGCTGCACAGTCATCTGGGGAAAGGGAGCACTGCCTGTTCATTGTGCTCTAAGACTGGAGAGTGTGTGTATCCCCTTCATGCAATCCCTGACAATCTGGGTGGTCTCAGTGAATGATTTTAACTTCTCCGCACTTCTGCTTCTCCCATGTATAAAATGGGATAGTAATAATTAACTCTTTCACAGAGGTACTGTGTTCTCATGTCCACAGAGTGCTTTGAAGGAGTAAAATACTTAGCACTATTGTAGCTTTTCAAATTTCAGCTGTATTTCATTGCAAGCATAACAGAGGGTGATATATTGGTTTAAAAACATGTTTGAAACTCTTGGTAATTAAGAAGTCGGGCAATAGCAATTAATGCTCTCAGACATGGTTTTACTGCTCTTCTCCAAACTATAGCTCATTTAAAATGCTAGCCCTATAATTTATTAGCAATATTTAATACCTCAGTGACCATAAAACGCAGTGTTTTATTACCACTGATTAACATATGTTTGATGTTCTGCCCAGTGTTACACAATCCAAAACAAATTACTCTCAGGAAGCTGGTTATTATATAAATACAGAAAAGCAATAAATAATGCATTGAAGAAACACTTTTCTGTGGGTTCTAACATGCCAAATCTCTTGAAATTACTTAGAATTCTTAGGAAGTTTCTCAGTCCTCCAGGACGATTTACACCAAAGAACCCTCTTCACACATACTGCTACTAGCTCTGCAGCAAGTTTGCTGGTGATCGTTGGCATCATGTCAGCATTTGACACTTCAGTCTGATCATGCCTTACCAGAGGAGACCTGGAATTGCTTGGTCAGAGTGTCCTCAGTTATGATAGTCTCCTTAATAAGCTACAGATGTGTGAGAAACAGAAAGGCTCTTTCATATTTTGGGATGCTTTTTTTCACTTCTCTCAATCTGGTGTGAAGAAAAAGAAGAATTTACAAACCATGGATTTTTTTGTTTTCTTGAGCCCCTTTAAGGGAGAGCTTGGATAAGAATAAGGCGTGAGGAGAAGGAAAGTTGATGGACTTAGGGAACACAAACTGCTCAGAATCAGATTATTCTCAGCTATGTTTGATGGTGCAGCTGTGGTATATACCTGCTGAAAATCATAATATCTGGTTAGATTTTCTTTGACCATGCCCCAAACTCTACAAATATCCATAGTTTCAGAGATTCCAGTTAGAACTAAGAAATCCGAACGAGAAAGATCCATTAAGTAGCTGATTTATACCTGTACAACCCCACAGCTTATTTTTTTGAGGACCTGGAGTTCCACCTCTCCTAAGACCAGAATTCATACAAAGAACTAGCAGATGGGTGCAGCAAAAGTCCAGACTCAGTTCAATAATGTGTTTACTCAGTAGTGCAGGTCTGGGCTTCCCCTTCCTCTTTTAAAGAGCTGGATGCTGCAAAGTCTTGTAGAAAATGAGGATTTTACTTTTGTTTGAAGTCATATTTTCACTGGGAGAAGGGGGATAAAATTGTTTTAACCAACTAGTCACATTTATTTTAGGAAAACAAGAAAACCAATATTGCATTTGAGAAAAACTGTTCTTCCTGTGCTGGTACAGGTTTGTGCTGAAGAACTTTTGCAATGGACTGTGCAGATACTGCCCAGGCAAAAAATAAAATATTGCTTGCTATCTGGAGGAACTTGCTGTTTGAGTGTGTGATGCAGGAGTGGGAAAAAGAGAAGAAACAGTAAGATAATGACCGAGTTTCTGGCACTGTGATCCAGCCCTGGCTCCAGCATGGTGAACAGCTTAATGGCTCCTTTCACACTTCTGCTCAGCCATACAGCACCTGGAACCTCAAAGAATGTACTCAAAACCTCAGTCTCAAAAATGTACTGACTGCACATGCTCCCTTTTCCTTGAAACTTTCTCTTGCCCCCAACATGTTCCAGCAACAGGAAGTTTTAGTCCTTTAGCCAAGTTGGGTCAATAATGGATATTTTGTTTCAGTGGCTGCCTTAAAATTGGGTTAGGCCAAACAAAATGGTTTCTTTTCTTTTTATTGGTGTAACATGAGTATGAGAAATTTGTTTCAATTTTTGACTGTTTAGCTTTCTTACACTTACATAGAGGAAACTTTAAATAAAAATGGCATTGCACAATGAAAATTGGAAAACCTGTTCTAAAAATTTTGGAAGAACCATTCTGACCACCTTTGAAATGTGAAACTTCTCAAGTTTTGTTCTGTGGCTTTTGAAGAAAACACAATTTTTGAAGAACTTACCAAGAGATGTGTTTGTTGTCTATCTATTCATAAGCCATCTAATAAACCATTTCAAGGACCAGATCTACCATTCCATTCTTCAAGGAGCTTTCTGTCAAGTCAGTAGATGAGACCAGAAAATTAAGTTTTCGGAACAGCGTTGCAGTCTATTTACTATACATCCCAAAGTTTTCACTTTGTTCTCCGTCATCTAGCAATATAAAACAGTTTCCTGTTGGCACCAAGTAGCTGGGTCAAACTTCTGTCTTGACATGACTTTGCCACATAGAAACTAGAGACCAGGTGCTGCAGATTCCATGTATAAAACCTAACACTCCCACAAATGCAGGCAATTTCAGCCCACCTTTTTATACTCCTGGAGAGTATATTCAAGGCTGAGAAAATCTAGAAGGCTTCATAGGAGCCAGTGCTAAGGTAGAGGACATCCAGCTCTTTCTTAGGCTCACCCCTACACTATCTGAGAGATTTCTCTCTCTAAAATTCCTCTCATGAACATCTGCTAATTTCTCCTAGAAATATCAAGAATAAGGTTGTGAAAACACCAATTAAAAATTCACAAAGAATTGCTAGTGACTTGTTTAGCATTTTCTGAGGCAGATGAGAGATTTGGGCGCCAAAAGATAAAAGGATTTTGACACTGTGATTTATATGTTAAGAAGCCTCCCCCCTCCCCCATTTGCTTTTTACTTTTTTTAACTCCCCTTAGTCCTACTGCCCTGCAGCATTCATTTTGAGAGAGGCTAAAGCAACTTTTTATTTTTTCGTGACTGCATGTTGGTGCCTGTTCCTTAATTCTACATCTGGCTTAAGTGCATTCAGGTGACTCATAACTCTGGGTTTAGGTTTTTTTCTTTCTTCATTTATCAACAACAACAACAATATTATGTGGGAAGGTTGTTTTTTTTTCTTCTTATTCTTATTCTACCAACCTGGAAAGCCATGTGAATAGCCCTGATATGAGCAAATAATAAAATATCAGACAAGATGGTGGGAAGAAATGAGATTGCTCTTTCATAACAGTTTGGTGATGGGCTAAGCTCCCTCCTGTTATTATCTGGATTTATACTCATCCATGTAGATGAAGTGTACTGTCAGGCTATACTGAAATGACTTCTTTTTCTTCCATCCCTCTGTCATGGCATAGAACTCTGTTCTTGTCAGTCTTGATGCCTAAGACTAGGAACCCAAATTACAGCTTTTATGCCATGACATATCATAAAATCATGGAATGGATTGGGTTGGAAGGAACCTTTATGATAATTTAGTTTTAACTCTGCTGCCATGGGTCTTTCACTAGACCAGGTCACTCAGAGCTCCATTCAACCTGGTCTTGAACATTCCCAGGGATGGGACATCCACAGCTTCTCTGGGCAACCTGTTCCAGTGTCTCACATATTTCAGAGCGAAGAAACTTTAGCTGCATAATCTAAACCTACCCTGTTTCAGTCTGAAGCCCTTGCCTTGTTACCACATGCCACTTTAAAACATTCCTTTCCATTTTTCTTACAGGCTCCCTTCAGGAATGCTGCAATTAGGTCACCCCTAAACCTTCTTTTCTCCAGCCTGAACAAACCTATGAATGGACCACAAAAATTCACTCAGCCACAGGTGTGCACTGGGGCTTTTGGGAAAGGGAGCAGTAGGGACAAAATATAGGAGTTGTTCTTGTTATGTGACCCACACTGTTCTCTCTCACCTGCTGGAGAGTTACTGCAACTTATCTGTAGAATCTGCACATACAACTTGTGAGAAGCAGGAGATCCTGTGATATCTTGCGCACTTCCCTTATCTCAGGAGCAGGCATGGCTGGATCTTACTGAGATGTTTCTGGCAGACAAAAAATATAATTTGCTTCTTCTCTGTGATGTTAAGCTCAAAGGGCCCAGGTGAGGTCAGAACACACTGCTGTAGCATGAGCATATAATACAAAGCTGTCATCAGCTTCTAAGACAGTAAGCAAGGCAGTTCCTGTTTTTGTGGGACTTGGTAAAATTCACTATTACAAGGAAAAATATATGTCTCTGTTTACAAGAATTGTTGTTTCCACTATTGCAGGAAGCCCCCATTATCACCAGCATGTTGAAAAAGAAAAGCCAAACTGAGCTTGCATCAAAATTTGAATTGAATATTTTCTTGATAATGTGGAAAACAACAGTTTGTCTTTGGTTTTCTATATCTATACTATAGATATGTCTATGTCTATCTACACTCTTGCTTGCTTAGACAGATGCAGGTGTCCAGGAACTGAGCAACATTCATTTACCTAAGCTACTGTATTAAATTGTTATTCAAAGTACAGGGAATACTTAAAAGTACTTTAAAAAGATTAATGTTTATTTCACTAAGTTACACTTAATGTAGGATGTGTGTATGTTTGGAAGGTAATGGAAAACAGTGAGCTTTGTGCCACATCTTTTCTCTATTTTATCTCAAAGCCACTTTGTGCACAATTACACCAACCAGAAGGATGTCTTTTGCTTGTGCTCTGTATATTCCTTGTTGTTGCAACTTTCTGGTCTTCTGCATCACATGTCCTAAGCTGGAGGAGTGAGTAAGAAATGTGACAAATGAAATGTATGATAGTCTCATGAAGTCGTTGTGTTCCTAGACATCAGAGTTTAGGTACATATTCCTGAAAACTGTCAGCTGCACATGCTAGGTAGCTGTAGTATTTTTAAGTATCTGATGAGGTTGGCTACTGTCAAAGTCAGGCCACTAGTCAGATGTTTATGGCTGTTCTTGTGTGTGTATATGTAGGTGCATAAACAGCAGATCCATGTAGAGTAACTTGCTAAGGGCTTTTTTAAAAACTCCATACTGAACAGGAATAATGCTTGGCTTCTGATCTGGGGCTGCCTGCTCCAAGGTCCTCTGCCAGGTATGGCTTTCACTTTGGGACTCAGTGTATGAGTTCACCTTGGTACTCTACTCACCCATGATGCTATTTCTTCAAAGAGGTCCCACGAGGGCCCCAGGCCTGGCCTGAGCCAGGAGCATACTTTCTTTGCCTGTGAAAGGCTAGACAAAGTCAAATGTCTTCCTGTTTCAGTTCTTCAAGGTAAAAGTTGTGGGTGTGTTGCCTTTCATGCACAAGGGTAAAAAGACTGCTGTTTGTTTTTGCGCCTGCTTACAAGGATCTCACTGGTGGTTTGCTTGCCATCCTCCACCCAGGTGAGTCATGTGGGAAATCACTTGGGAAAGTCAGAAGCAAGCCAGGTGCAGACACTATCTGGTTTTGGTATCTCTCGTGCACATATACAAACAGAAGGACGTTCTCCTTGAGTGATGCTGGAGAGCAAGCTGGCTTTGAACTCTGCCCTGTTCATTTCAAATATGTCTTGGCAGTATTGTTAAGGATGCATTTTGTGTGAACCTCATGCCATATTCTACACATAATACAGACATGGCTTTCTAGAAGTCTCTCCTTGCAGGCAATGGGCTGCAGGCTATGTTATCTCCCAGGTGCATTGCTTAATGTTAATCTTATGAAATGCAAAGTTAACATATACTTGACACATCCCTATGTGCAAAAAAAAAAAAAAANCTGAATCCAAACAAATACCTATAAATAGCAGCAAATATAAGTTAATTTGTCATTTGCAGCCCCAGCACAATTACAGTATACAATTCAGACAGAATGAAAATAATACTGAAGTTCCAGTTACTGGGGAATCCTGAGCTCAAGCCAAGTCTCCTTCCTGTGCTTGTCCTCTTTGTGTATATTCAAGTATAAGACTGATCATTGTGAAAAACCTTCCAAGAGACAAATATACAGGATCTTTTTTCAAAACCCAGACACAGTCTGGCAAAATGTCATACTTCAGGGAGCTTCAGACACTCTCTGGAATTGCCATCTTTCATAGCATCTTTTAAATGAAGACTTTTTGATCCCATTTTGTAGAGCAGATAAGCAACTGTCTGGCTTACAGTAGCAGACAGGTAACTCATACCTGTCCTGTGTTTTGCAGCCATTCTAGGCAGCATATTTCAGACTAGATTGTACAATACAAAATTCAGGAAGACAGAGAACAAAATTACATTTTTGCAGTACTGCCAATATTTTTAACAAGGGACTTCCTCAAGAGACTTCCAGAATTAGTATGGGATAAAGCTTGTGGGTAGAATGTCTGTCTTCCCAGGGAGAAGGAGGGGTTTGGGCAATGTACTAATTTGTTTTTCCAGTCAAAATAAATGCTGCTTCATAACCCAATAAAGGTTAGAAACAGAACCACCCAGCAAATAAATTTTGCTGAAAATGTTCCCACTCTGCTTTTGGAAGTTGGTTGAGTATGTTAGAGCCAGAGTACTTGGTTTGCCTAGGTCAATATGGCACCCAGAGAGATGTCAGGAAATGAGAGGCAGCTTCTTGTCACGGAGTACAACCTGGTCTATTGCAAAAACATATTTCAATAGTCCTTTTGTGATTCCCTAGGCTAAATATCTTCTGGCATATGTGACTAAGCAACTTTGAAAAGAAGGTGAGAATCAGCAGTGCAGAGGAAGATCCCTGTTCATTTTTTGGCAAACTGTGCCCATATAATCAATTTATCATGTAGCAAAGATCATCTTCACAGCAGTATATTTTCAATGCAGAGAACCATTTTAAGCTTATTTTATCACTTTCATTTTTTCCCCAAGCACACGTATCCATAAGTGCCTACTTCACTTGTGAGATTACAGAATGAAGGTGGATGTTGCCCACCAAGTAAAAGTGGTCGTATTATCCCTACTTGTTAGTGAAGTAAGCCATTGTTAATGCCTGCAGAAGCTTCCCAAGCTCAATTAAGTTGGAATGTAAAACTGTAAAACTGTAAAACAAATGTTTGCAATAGGGCAAACTTGTTCAGCTCACATCCGGCCAAAACCGACAGTGAGTAGTCAGCAGGCTGCCCATATTTAATTACATTATCCTCTGCCTGCAGTGTACCACAGGCCTCTGGAGGAAATCCAGGGCCATATATATTTTGTTTATATTTGCTTGTAATTTTTAATGATTGATTGGAGTTTTGGAAAATCATTATGTTTTAAAAGCCACAGCTTTGGAAATATATGTGTTAAGACTCTGTGTCTTGGCTTCAAGGAGCTGCACTATGGTAAAGCTGCCATGAAAGAAGATGGAAAAGATATTCCTGCCATTTACACCAACACAGCTGCAAATATATTGTGTTTTGTTTGTCGTCAGGTCTTGTTTTCATGTTGCTTTAGTGGAGGCTATTCAAAGTTTAGCTGATGTGGGAACAGGATTATGTTAGAAGTTTGTTGTTTGAGGAAAAGATGGATAGCTTGTGAATCCCAAGGGAGTGATAGGCTCAGACCATTAAACACTCAACAGGTATTGCAACTGACCCCAGCTATCTTTCCTTCTCAGTCTTGTTCTGCTCCTGAATCAGTGCAAGAGCTGTTGAAATTGACAGCTCTGATGATGAATTCCCAGCGACTGTCATGTTCAGATCACATTTCTTCCCTTATGATGAAAACTGTAGGACTTTGGAAACTGGTTCCTGAGCTACACGTACCCTGAACAGAATGGGACCAGCAGCCAAGGGTGGTAACCTGGTTGGGCACTGCAGACTACCTTGTCAGTGAAACATGTATGTAATGAAGGGGGAAGAGAAGAAAGAGCTATTGTTTTGAGCAATAATTCAGTCATAGTGGTCTGGAGTCCAATTTCCAATGAGCACTTATTGCTCCCTCACAGCTGACTCAGCAGAGATATTGAAGACTAGACTTGTAAGCATGTTGGAGTCTGTTTTTGCTGAATACGGGACCTCCAAAGGCAAAGCTCTAAGTAGCCTCTGTCTAATGATACCATTGCAACTTCACAGGAGTCATGTGCAGTTAAGCATCATGGAATAGTTTGCTTCTAGTGGAGTTGCAGTATCATCCATTATTCTGAATATAGTTTTAAAAGCAATATTTGGGAAAAAAAAAAAGATTTTCATTTTCCTCCCTAGCCATTTTTAGGATAAATTTGTTGGTATGGACTTAGTAGATAAATCTATGACAATGTGTTCCATCTGCATATGTAAATCCAATAACACAGTGCACGTATTTACATGCAGAGTCACACAAACTGCATGTGCTGGTGTGCTGTTCTGTGGTCAACACCACCTGTCTGCAGGAAATGCAAATCCTTGAAAGATGTGTCCTTCATGCCCTACTCAAAATAGTCTTGTTCTATTTCCACCCTCTCACAGGTTAAATTCTCCAAAGGAATGCATAAACCAGGTAAAGTCAATGCAGATTATTGTATATGGGATGGCTAAAACTGTGCCAGAAGGACAAGAGTTCCTGAAGCAAATTTTACATAAAAGGCTTATAGGTCTTCAGCTGGAATTTGCTTCTGAACAGCTCCTAAAAATGAGGGTCTATCAGGATTTTGAAATAAAATTGTACTTTCCAAAGTTGTACATCATTTTGTTTATGAGTAGCCTGAGGGAGAGAAGTTCAAGAATCCCTTTCTGAGTTTCTCAGATTACCTGAATTTCGTCATACGTAATAAGAAAATTATTTTGTATTAAATATAAAAGATGGTTTTCAACAGTTAGAACTTGCTATATTTTTATTATACTATAGCTTTAAAATTTTATTGTGTGCATGTGAGTAAGATTTCCATTCTTGTTTTTTTCTTTGACAAAGAATTTGATGTTGTTGCTAATATCACCCTGTTATGCTTGCCAGAAGTAGAACATTGTATGTTGGTGCAAAAGAAACATGTAGAAAAATCCATTCTCTGCCTGCCAGTTTGGATTAATCTGTCTTTGTTATGGGTAGTGTAGGTCATGGCACTGTACCTGGTACAGGGCATCAACTTTGGCTGAATTCCATGTTAGCCTTCCGGGTAGGCTTCGGTAGGAACCTGAACGACAC
Source organism: Cisticola juncidis (assembly GCA_013400215.1). Lineage (NCBI taxonomy): Eukaryota > Metazoa > Chordata > Aves > Passeriformes > Cisticolidae > Cisticola > Cisticola juncidis. The sequence continues at coordinate 601,691 of VXBR01002375.1, forward strand.
TTGGTCTGTGAACTCATTCACTGCACAAAGACAGATTTTACTTCTTGAGGACTAGCAAGTGTTCAGTTGTCAGCAGTGACCATGTGTTACTGACTTCAAAGAGATCCCAAGATCAGCCGGTTTATTTAGAACTAAATGTAAGGCCATGTCCCAACAACAGTTGCAGAAAATATTTACTTCATAATTTTATTTATTTATTTGAATTAATCCCACCCATTAAGAAACAAAAAATCAAACCCAGAAGAGGTTGTTTGGATGTGCATGTCCTTATAAAACTTGAGAAAGCTTCTGGAAATTTTATACTGCAGAAATACTGCATGCAGAGAGGCAAGTGGGTGCACGTGCTGGCAAATGAGAAGATGGTAGTAAAACAAAACAACCAAGGGTAAACTTGCCTCCTTGAAAAGGTTAAAAGTGAATATAAACTATATTGTGCAAATTAATCCTCCCGTATGTCATTGGTTTTTGCTTCTGAACAGAATTTTTCCAGCTATCTTTCAGTACATAAGTGTATCATTTACCTTCTTACACTGTTCATGTTCATCAACTCACAAAGCTTTTTAGAATTCAAAATTCATCTCTTAAAACCATGCTCCAGAGGAAGCTGATTGTCTAGAATGGATTTGGGATCTCATTTTAGTTATCCAAAGGTCAGCAGGCAGAGAAATTTCTACAACTTTCAAGTAACTTTTGGAAATGCCCTTTTGTCCATAGGAGTGTACATGTTTCTTAGGTGCAGAGATGCTCTGGGTGATTTGATATGAGCTAACAGGCAGCAGAGCAGTGCACAATACTGAGCAACCAATTCTGGCCTTGTAGGTTATGTTTTACCCTAGTTATAACTACCGAGCCTGAGCAGATTCCTTAGATCTCCTGAGAGAGGAGTCTTTGGCTCCTGTATATCACTGCTGAAGTATGTGGAGATGTGCACAGAAGAAAACAGATTTAGCTGAATTTACTAACAAGCCATGAGTAACAAGCCATGACCCTAAAAATATGAGTGCAGCTTATACACAGCAGCACGTTTTGGTCTAGAAAGAGCTGGTATGCTCCGACAATAGCTCTGTGGTGACAATACACGCATCCAAAAGGTGCTGGAGGAGGTGTGTTGCTCTGAGGGGACTATAAATCTAGCAACCCCAGACAAATCTCCAAAGTTCTGAAATTCTACCTCAACAAGATTTCCAGGATCAAAAAAAGGGCATGTTTTCCAGCAGAGCAATACATTTTGAAGTTCCTAACTTCTTGGAACGTGGTACTTCTGGATCTTCATTAATACAGTTGGAATTCAGGTTTGAACGCAGTGTGAGGTGTGTCTAGGGTGAAATATTTGGTACCTCTGCCTTATGCATGCTGGTCAGGTATCCCCTGTTTCCTGAGAAACTGCATCCTAAGTCAGAGAGACATTTTTAACACTCTACCTGAAGCCCACACCTGTTGCACTGATTTAAATACTGTGAAGTGAATTTTGTTCTTTCTCTTAGTGTGCTCTGTTTTCCCTCTTTTAATCTGCTGTAGATTTGTGGCAAGGGTGTTTTTATACCCAGTTCTCTGGCTGGGATGGATAAAACAAACAGAGGTCAAGTGACTAATTCAAACCCAAACAGTGCACCAGCCCTTCAGCTAGGCTTTTGGAATGAGCTTAATGATGTTTAACTCCTTCTTGTGGCTGCTGCTTTAAAGTGTTCCCAGAAGACTGGCTACCAGGTCTACCAAACTACCAAAGACAACAGGCTTGTTCCTTGACAGTTGAACCATCACAGTTCAAGTTACCATAAACCCAGGGAAAAGTGTTTGCACCAGTGCATGGACAGGTACAGGGCACAACTCTCCAAATGATCCTGGTGTCAGTGTTCAGGACTGGTCTGCCTGTGATTAGTCATCAAAAAGCAGAGACTGCCTTATATGTGGTCACTGTATGACTGAGCCTTGAAACTGGGGTTGTTAGCTGAAGAATACAGTGACACATCCATAAATAAATAGATAGTGCCCCAAAAAGCTGTTCTTTGCAACCACAGAGGCCCATGAGAGGGGCAAGGAGGGCAGTATTAAAGCTGGGAGGGTTAGAGAGCTAGACAGCTGATAAAGCTGGTGTTGTTTCAGTAACAGTTGGGAAAACAATGGCCCCGAATGACACTTCACTGTCATCCCTTATGCAGAAGCTTGGGGCCTTTTTCCAAACCCTTCTTGGGGTTCACATCTCCCTATTCTAGACATGGGTATCTGGAAAGGATAGGGAGGAACAAAAACACCTTCCCCTTGCAATGCTGCTTGTTCCTTTCAACACTGGGAGGGGGAATTCCCTGCCTCTCCTTACAGTGAATTCAGCATTCTGAGGGAAATATGAAAAGCCACTAGCAGGCTGTCTTCTCCCTGTTTGGCCAGTGGCCTGGGGAGCAGAGACAATCTTTTACCAGAATTAGTAACTGTGAGGCCATGGAAAGGAAAATGCCCATAATAAGAGGGCCTTCTACATGACTCCCACCAAAGGGGTTGAGTGTAAGCAACACAGCCTTGTTGGTAGCCCGTTTTATGTGACTTAACAATAGAGTTTCCACTGTTTCCCTTGCAAGACTCAAAAGAAAGCAGGTCTTACAGACCAGATAACCCTTCCTTATTCATGTGGAATAATCCCACTAAGAAGTCATTCATGGGTAAAGAAAAGAGAAGCTGTCCCTAAAACAGCTTTCTGCATAAACTTGAGCCAGTGGATTCCTGCATGCACAGTTCTGCTTGTGGAGCAGAACACACAGACTAGGTGCAGCCTGGGTATGTGAATGTAACTTCTCCTCAATACAAGCAAAATACCACCACAAACAACTCTCCCCTTCCTTCCCCCCACTGTGCCCCATCTTTCTGTGTTCTGCTTGAATGGAGAAGTAGAGAAACAGGTCATGGCAGGAGTTGTGCTTGCACAAACAAGGAACAGTATCACCCCCATATAACAGAACCACCTCAGATAGGTGTTTCAGACAGCTTGAAACCTTGGATTCCTGTGTTTTAGGGGGTAACAATCCATCTGAAGGAAGCAAATTTAGCTTCTCTGTAACTTGCACTTTTTTTATCTTGAGAGTGGTGAGGTCTGTGACTCATTATGAACCCTCAATAAGAAAGAAGTATTATACTCTTGAGTTTGTGAATTTTGCTAAGCTTGGACTGCCAGATTGTGAAGGCAATGGTAGTCCCAGCCTCTGGAGAGAGACCCGTGAAGAGCTGAAAGACAGGTGTCTTATCAATCAGTTGACAAGCAGTTCTAACCTACTCTTTGGCAATCTGCACTGTGAATGAGTCAAGTGTAGTGGCCTTGATAACAGAAGGGACTGCCTTTGGTACGGCTCCATAGCTTTGAGCAAATACAGTCTCATATACACTGCAAAGGGTGCCAGGTAGATGATGTCAGAGATGAATCCAAAACGTGTTCCTGCTTGTATTGCAATCCTTCAGATAGATTGGGGTTGCGACGAATGAGGCATAGTTTGATAACTTGTCCAATGGGACAGCTTCAGGGGCTGTGTGCAAGTCAGATGAGGAGTGACATGCAGAACAATGAGGAACCCCGCAAGCCTCATCAGCCAGTCTCCCTGAATAACAGCTTGAAAGGATTAAATCTTTGGCTGGTTGCACCTTACATTCAACCAGACCATGTGCCTAGAGACAGCACAGCATGATAGTGACAGCTCAAATTAGTGTGCTTTTGGTGAAGTTCTTAAAATCACCAGAGTTAAAAGGAGATCCTAGGGTCAGATGTGACAGTATCCAAGAGTCTGTAAAGTTTCATAGTTGACAAAGACCAGAGAAGGTTACACTGGCTGTTTGTGAGGACAGCAAAATCACCTCAAGCCTTTTCTAGATAAAACTTAAAACTGATTTCCAAGAAATCAAGTGTATTAACAGTATGAGATTTGGATCAGGATTTCTTGGTTTCTTGGGCATTTTCAAAGGAAATAATATTGGAGTTTTTGTTTATGTCAAGGATCTCAGTAAGTAATTAATTAACTACTTTAGGACTTTTCCAGCTGGTCTCATACACAATATCAAGCCAATATTTTCATGACCATGTTTTCTTGGAGAGTATATTAAGACAAAAAAAGTCAACTAGTTTGCTTGGTAATAATAAGGTAGTGTCCCCATGCATTATGAACAGGTAGCTTTTTTGTCATGTTAAAAATGAAGTGAACTTGGACAATTTTTTGGCTAGATGTTCCCTAATGCCAATAGGAACCACAGGGCAGCATTGATTATTTGACTATTAATATAGCAAATCTTGCTACCTGAACAGTCAGTATGAACAGACAAAGTAAGGAAATATTCCAGCTTGCAGTGACAATGAAGCAGCAGTCTGGGACCACATCTGCAGCTGCAGGTTGCTTGGAACACTTGTGTTAGGAGTTCTTCCTGGCTTGAAAACATGATAAGATCTAGCAAAATATTTCACTTCTGCATTTTTATGGATTTAACAAGGAGTATTTTAAGAGAATAATAGGAGTGACCTGTGACTTTCATGAACCTAATATGGACAACTGTATATGTTAACTATGGAAAAATTTGACTCCTGTAAGACTAGGAAATGCTTCTATGTCAGTCGTGTGCTATTTTATCTATTGTTATTAAAGAATTTGACTGAAGCATTAGAAGCTTCCTTTCTAGATGGAGGTACATCAAGCATCTATGTAGTAGCAAGTCTATTGCCATGAAAATCCCATGGAGAAAAATTCATGAAGTTCAGCACTTCAGTCTTTTCTCTGTGGTAGAAGCTGAGCTATCCAAAGAATGCCTGTCTGGATTTTGGCAAAGAGGCTTACTAGACTGTTCCTATCAGTACCTGTGAAAATGATGCCAGCTGCAATGATGCAGCAGTCTGAGAAGGATACACTGACCCCACCAATTTTATATTTTCTCTTTATAACTTGGGTACTTGGTTCCTTAATAATTTCAGAAGTTGCTCAGAAACATGTGACAGGCAAACACATGAATACACAACCCCAGGCAGAACATTGCTGAAGGATATCTGGAAAGCAGAATACTCACAATTCATTGCAAAATTATTAATGTAGCAGAAATTTGAGATTGCACATGCCTGACTCTCCATCCAGCGAGCAGAGTCAGTCCTAAGAACTTTGGTCACATTGATAGGAGTACATGGATAAACATGATCCACTGAAAAAGTACCAGTTTGGCCACTGTGAGGGAGAGTCTGATAGCTTTCTGTAGAGTGTCAATAATATTGCAGGTAAAAAGGATCCAGCCAACATGTTATGCTAGGACTTTCAGAAGAGCCTTGTTATGTTTCACAACATAACACTTTAACAATATAAGGTTGCTGTGGGGTTAGAGGAAGGGTTCATTTTCAAAAGCTGATTAAAGGTGAGGAAGCTAGGAGTCACTCCATGGCCACTTTTCACAATGGAGAAAAGTCAGCAGGAACATCCTTTTGAGATCACTGGGCTCTTCTGAGATACTGGGTCCAAAATTGAACCTGAAACATCATCAGTGACAAAACTAGGAGTAAGGAGTTAAATCTGTAATTTTTGGATAAGCATTTTGAGTGAATCAAATGCTACACCAATTGTGAAGGACATTTGACAAATATCATAAAGCTGAATGAGCAAAAAGATGGTGGACACACTTCACTTTAGGTAAATAAGAGGAACTTTATTTAGGAAAAAAGTGACCTTAACCACATTACATTGTGCCAGACTCTGGACTGTATGTTATCTCTTCCATAAAAGAAATTTTGAAGTAATTGCCAGGGATTCCCTGGAATTCTTGGCTTAATGTGCTGAAGTCAATACAAAGCCAATGAAGTTGTGGGCATCAGAGGGAATGATTCTGTGAACAAGACTGACATTTTACCCCTGTGTAAAACTGATGTGTCTACATCTTGAGTGTTGGGCACAGTTCCAGTCTCTGCACCTGAAGAATAAAATAGTGGAGCTAGAAAGCGCCCAGAAGAGGATAGCTAAAATGACTGACACAAGAGGGCAATTGTCTCACAAGGAGAGATTAAAAATGCACGGACTCTTCAGGTTGGAAGCAAAAGGGCTGAAGGGGTATGTGATTGAGATGTACATGTGGATATAAAAGTGATGTATAAACTAAATGACAAACTGCTAGCATATCCTGTAACACTAAAGCTAAGAAGCATTTTCGGAAGCTAGTAGGAGATAATTTAAAAGACATAAAATAATCCTTGATAAAGCAGGTAATGAACTTTTGGACATTCTCACCCAGGATATGTTGCAGGCACAGTGTTAACAGGTTCAAAAAGTGGTTAGACAGATTCACAGATAAGAAATCTATAAAGAGATATTAAAAGGAACAGGCAAGGGAGTATATAGTCTCTAGCACCAACACCACTGCAGTTCCTGAGAGAGGAGGATGAGGGATGAGACCACAGAAAGTGGTGCCCCTAAATAGCATCACTTCACATCCTGCAGTGTCCTTGCCAGTGATCTGCCTTTTATATGCTTGAGTGGGTCTAATTTCATGACAGGTTTTCCCTCAGCAATAACATTGTACGGCAAATTTACAGCAGATGCTGTGTGAAGTATGTGTTGAGACTGGTGTTGGTGCATTTAAGACTGCCACATGCTGTATGATACCAACTGACTTCTAACTTGGTATAATTGATTTAGCATGTTTCTTTGTGGAGATAGCCTTGGGGGTTCTTTACCAATGAGGTGTTCAAGCTCTTTGTTGGGTTTTGGGTGAAGGGGAAGAGATGTTCTATATGGACGAGCAAAGGCAAGATATATTCCTATTTTAAGAAAGTCCTTGTGGGAAAATGTGGGGGGAAAAACAGTTTTTCTTATGGGCTCTTGAATGCAAGGACATTCTTAATGTAGGAATTACTGTTTGAACAGAGCTACAGCAAAGGCTTAACCTTGTAACTTCCAAAGGTGTCACTATAATGACCCTTGTAGTATCACAGATAGGAGAGAGTGGTATTGACTCTACCAAATGGGATGATGCAAAACAAGGAGTCTCCATTGGTAATTGACACCCCCTCAGCAGGATCCAATTTCCTTTATACAGCTTCTTTCATTAGCTTTTACAAGTCACTTCTATGGACATGGAGTAAAAGTCTCTTAATTTTCTTGCTGAATAAAATGGGAATAATAGTTTTCTTTGGATCAACAGGTTTCTGTATTTTCCATGGTTCTTTTCCTTTCCAGAACTGAATCTCAGTGTCTTGGAGTGAGTGTCTTGCTAAATAAAGACTATCACAGATGTCTTCCCCAGCCTCAGCACAGACTAGGGTGTTTGCTCTTGGCAGATGATACTGATGTGGCTGAGTTCCCAAAGTTCCAGTGGATTTCTCAATGACAATTGTGATGACAAAATGTGCTTGTAGGGTTTCCAAAATACAAATTTTCTTTCTATAAATTTGCATTTATTCAGTGCAAAAGAGCTTTTCCTGGGTGACTGTGAAGTAAATCCTGGAATCGCAGAATGTTTTGGATTGGAAGTGACCCTAAAAATCATCTAGTTCCAATCCCCATGCCTAGAACAGGGACACTTTTGACTTGATCAGGTAGCATTAAGGAAGGGGATTCAAAAATCCCTCTCCACCTCCTCATCTCCAGAGTAGATAATTTCTCACTAAGCTGCCGAAGTTTCATTGTTCAGATACATGATGATAGGCAACCCAGCTAACAACAGCCACAATAGCATTCTCATTCTGCTTGTGAAATTGAAATCTGTGACCAGTGACTAAATGATGTAGTAGGCAACAACTGTGCCTTCAGCAAGGCTACAGTTTCTCTCCATGTGAGGCAAAGTGAGAACTATGAGAAACATGATGATGACAAATGTCTTAGCTCCAAAGAACTACAAAGGGAATAGACTGTTTCTGATTTGGACTGTCTATCTTGTTGACTTTAGGTGATGTAAAAGTCACACACAAGAATCTCATGATACCTCTGGAATTCCTCAGTCCATCTCAGAGTTGTCATCTCAAACTGTAGGAGAGCACATTTGTTTGTATCCCGCAGTGGAAAAAGGTTTTAGTGCAAGTGCTTCCTGGTTGAAAGACTCCTTTCACTTCTCAGTGGCTCCAGAAGTCTTGCTGCTTGTTCCTATTCCTTAGCAGGACCCATTCCTGATGAATGAAAATTTGACAGCTTATTTATAGGAAAGATTGCAGAGACTTGAAGCAGCAAGCAAACGTAACTTTTTCAGTGACAGCGTTATGAAATACAGCAGTGAATAAATGGCTGCCATGATTCCCCTGGCTGTTGCTGGATGAAGAAAGAGCAGAAGGAACAGAATACAATATGATTTTTTTATCCTTTGGTATAAACAAGAAATAGAGCACCTCAGATACATAGGCATCAACACTACATAAAATTGAGGTGCTCTTACAATGACGCATATCTTACCTGAAGGGAATGTAGAAAGACTGTGAACCAAAGAATTGATTATTGCTGCTTTGAAACTAGAGCACTTCAAGTGTGAGCCTGTTTAAAATACCTGTTGGAAACCTATTTCTGACTAGAAACATTTAGAGATAATTTGTCACATTGATACTTACCATCAAGAGCCAAAGCAGAAAGAGGCGTATTTTAACCTCTTGCCTTCCAGAGGGAAGTGCAAAGAAGAGAAGGAGGGGAGGGAACTGCAAAGATCAGTGTTTCCATGAACAAAAGAGGAACCTACCTCGGGTTTGTCACTTTCTTTCATCTGCAAAACCGTGATGAAGAAAAAGTGAGAAAACTTGTTCTTGTAAATGTGAGGTGGAGTGGTTTGGTTCCTGCTTACTATGTGTTTCTTAGGACAATAAACACAGGAGTGACTTTACTTACTATCTACACTATCTATCTCTCCATCCTGATAAGTTGGTACACAGAAAAACTGTGGAGGATGATGCTGACAGAGGAAATAGAGGCAAAAAAGCACACACTTTATTTATGCAGAAAGATTAGGCCCTCAAAGCTATAAAACAGCCTAATTGTTCAATTTAATGGGAAATTGTGGGAGAAAATGCTTATTGAGGTAAATTGCCATTGGGAGAACAAATTTAGAAACTTCTTGATTTAAGTGCCTTGCAAATCTGGTTGATGCTGAAATTCCAAAAGCTTTGGAATCTAACTTGAAGATATCCATTTACCTTGATCTGAATGAAGAGTTATCAGACAATACCTAAAACACCTGAAGGAAAGCCTTGAGGAATGCAGACTGCATTAGTTTTAGGTAGTGTGTGTTTTCAAAAGTTGTCAGGTGCTCATCTCCCAAATACCCACAAAGTTCTTTCCTCAGCTTTTGTCCCTGATGCATTTCCCAAATGGCTGGAGAAAATTAAGCAGGGTAAGAGTTTCAGTCTCCCACACACTTCCAAGATATTTACTACAGGAAGGTTCCTACTAGTTCACTGTAATGATTTTTGTCCAACGCATAATAGTGTTTGTTTATTCTAAGAGATATTTCATCTGTTTAAAGGACGTAATAAAATCCCTTAAAATTCTTATGGCAGCATCCATCTTGATTAGCTCTTGGCAAGTAGGACTGCTCATTGTCACACAGACACCCCCACCTAATTGTGCCCCCCCATAAACAGTAAAGTATTTGGTCATTAAAGGCACAAGAGATATCTTATATTACTCAAATAAGACGGTACTTTCCATTGTAGTTTACCTCAGGCAAATTAAACAGGCCCTCTTGAAACAGTGACAAAGAAGAGTTATAGGAGCTTAGCACCAGACACCAATTACGATTTGAGAACTAAATGCCATAATTAACAAGACGTATACTTTAATCTAAACTCAACTCAAATATGTGGCTGGATAAAGAAAAAAGGTAAGGGTAAACTCTGTAATTATAATAAATCAGTGTACTGAGAAAGTGTGTACCCTTGAGGTATATTCTTTTATTCTGCAATTAACTTTCAAGTGTTTTGTTTAATAACAGTCTCATCCATGCACACATTAAAAAAAACTTCCTTGAATTCTCATATTCCCCAGCCCTCTGAATAAGCATTCATTTCCACTTTTTGCTCCTGTCTGTGGGTGATAGGTGTGTGCCAGTAGTGCTGCATGGCAGTTTCTCCTCTAGATGTGGGCTTCTTGTGGATACCCTGTAATGGCCCAGTTTTGCCTTTGTGGACAGAAGCAGAAGCAGCATGAGCTGTATTCATATATCCTGCTCAGTGTAGAGCTGTGGCAGTGCTGAGTGCTTTTGAAAACCCCATTGCAAACTTCTTTAGCAGAAAGGAAGCTTTAAAAAACCCACATTTTTTTTACTAATATGTAAGTAACATGAATTTGTATGCTTCGTTTTACATTATCTGATAAATAAAATAATGTTCCTGATATTTTTGTTTTAGTGTATTTGAAGGACAGCCTAATACATCATCTCAAGAACATTATTTATACAAATCTCTTCTTTTACTGTGTTTCTGTCATCTGCAATAGAATTCTAGGATGGAGTAACCATCTAGAATTTCTCCATGCTCTTGCTAACAAAGGTAGGTGAGAAATCCCTTGCTTTTTAAGATAAAACAGTAGCCTCTACTAATTTAGAAAACTATGTGCCAGAACCAGACAAGTGAAGAGGAAAGGAGAAGTGACTGTTAAAAGTGAAGCTTTGCGAGTATAAGATGAATGTGTCAAGGTTAAAGTATTCCTCTAATCCCAGAGTGAGGAAGGAAAGCTGTAGCTAATAAAGTCCATCCATGCAGTTTTATCCACTTGCATGCACTTTACTAGAGAAAGAGATGCAGTCTGGAGACCAATTACAAATCACTTGTCTGATTCTTTTAATCCCTTTATTTCCATATCTGATCAAAATAAAGATTTAGTTTTTTCCTATGTCTAAGAAAAGCAGTGAAGTCCCAAATTTATCTGCAATGCATTGTTTTCTGCTATTGAAATGCAGCCTCATATTTTATTCTGAAGCTTTTCTGTTCCTCTGACTATGAGTTTCTCATGGCTATGCATGGGTCTAGATTGGTGTTTGTTCATTGTTTTTTGCTGGTTTGACATGGTTTGGAAAAATGGGACCATGAAGCGCAGTTCCATTGTAAAGTCCCTACTTTAGATTGACCCTTGGCAATTCCCACTGGAACCAGGGCTGGAAATTGGAAGGACATGCATATCAGCAACAGAACTGATTCCTTAGTAATGTCTGGTTATGCAAATGTGTTTCTGTCTTTTCTCAAACTTTGGCCATGGATTGTGGTACAGCTGCACCCACAGTTTCACCTACAGGCAATCAGAGACAGCATCAAGGACTTGTAGTATTTAGGGTAAGAGCAGAGGAGGTCACTGTTTTACCACCTTCAACAGGTCATGTGTTTGGGAAGGGTACTGGAAGGGTAAAGCAAGGGGGGAGTTCTTTCCTATCACCTAAGGGCATTTTAGCTATTGCTGGTCATCAAGGAAAGCAGGGAAACAGGTTCAGAAACTCTACAGATTTTGCTCAGCACTATGATGAAGAACTGAGAAGTTCTTCACAGAAAATTCACAACTTCAGGGAGTTTGAGCACAAAAGTCTGCAAAAGCTTCAGTGTATGTGTTAGTGTTTGGACACAGATACTTATTAAAAATGGTCCTTTCTTGATTGTAAAAAGATGGAGCACTTAATCGAACCTCTCAATTATTAAGGATGTGTACTATTTTTTTCTGCATTTCATTAGTCCTTTGAGTCATTTCTTATGATATGTTTTGTCCTACCCAAGCCTAATAGCATACATTATCCCTAAGTAGAGCTGTGTGAGTGAACATGACAGTTACTTTTGGCATTCAGTGTGGTAGGACATATATTTTATTCTCTTAATCATCATGCTCCAGATGCAAGAATTGCCCCACATCAATGAAATGAGCTTCAGCCTATGTCTGCTGTGCAGGTGCTAATTCTGCAAGCTCTTTCTGCTCCTTATCACTCATTCCCTCCCTGTTGTTCTTTCCCTCTGAGGCTGCGTTTCTAATGCTGCTCCCCAGCAATGAGAATAAAGTGGGTGCCTGCAAGACAACAAACCCTGAAGTCTGACTGTTGCAGTGCTGGTGATAAGATGTAAACTAAGATTGCATAAGTCTTCCAGCAAAGAAGTCTAGCTGCGAGTGAGATTCTCTGAGCAAAGCTCGTGGGGTTTGATTCTGTCCTCAGATAGGGAGAGCCCCAGTGATGCAGAGTATCTTATCAGATCAACCACCTGATTTTACAAGATTTGCAGAATGCTGTGCCTTTAAGCTAAGGCAGATGCTGAGCCCTGGGTATGTGTTGCACTTTCATTCAGTGATGCTTTAATTTCTTAATACCTTCTCTATCACTTAGAAACAGCCCTGTGTTGGAGGAACCCAGCTGTAGTATCACACCAGTCTCCACTGCTGACTGGGCTCTGTTGAATATTTTCCATCAAGAATTATCTGAGTGTTGTAAATCGGTGAGAAAAAAACAGACAGGGCCTCTTTAAATGCCAGAGAAGAAATCCAGGGTGCAAAAAGGTTTGTGTGTAGTGTCCAGATGTGTGTTCTGGGCTGATCTACTTAGCACCACTTGCTTAATATGGCTGGGAACAGAAAATAAATGATTATTTAACTCATGTGTTTATGGAGTTAAAAAGCAGCAGTGAATGCTACTTAAAGCTCCTATGTCATGGTTTGCTCAAACGTCTGGAGAATCCTTCTCTTGAGATGTCTACCTGTCTTTTTGCCATTTCTCTCTACAGTACCTTATTGACCCAAAGGAAATGTGTGCCTGATCCATTGGCAGAATTGAGTTTGAGGAACTGTCAGCACTAGTGAGCTTAATCCATTTGTATGGTGGTATTGAATACCTTAGTTAACTTCTGACAATAACTTCATTTTTTACTGTGCCTTGCATTTTCACACTACTGTGACAAGTATGAACCATTCTTGATTTGACATTTCTAGGCTAAAATATCATTACTGAAAGGTATCAGTGACCTACTGGTAACTTTTTGTGTGCTGATATTTATTTCTAATGTGTCTTTTGTGTTTAGAGAATGAAGTAAATTTTGCAGGAGAACAGGAAACTGGAACGTGACTGATTACTTTCGAAATTGTAGCCTGTGCTGTTGTTAGTGGGATCAAATCTGGTTTGATTGTGGATGAAAGTTTCAAAATTATGTGGGGAATCTATTCCTTTTTGAGCACATCTGTCTAAATCTGTGCTAGAGGTTTGATGTTCTCAATCCACATCTTGAAGCACTTGCACAAGGTGGCAGTGCTGGAGCTCCTGGTCACTCTTTTCATTTTACATAATCTCTTGACTAAAATGTTTTAGAATTCAAACTGGTTTTGAAAGTGGGGGGAGGACCTAAAATCATTTAGATGTCTTTGTTCCTTGTCTAGTAGTCAAGAAACAAATCCTGAAAAATCCAGATCAGCATGTACCCAAGGCACTATTTCTCTGCAAATCTTTTCTCTATGCTGCTTTTCTTGCTATTTCTGCACTTGCTCTCAAGCATTTGGGTTGCCTTTCTGTGCTGGGTCATGTTAAGGTGCTTTCATAGTCCATTAGATCTCGCAGGACATCTTCTGAAAGGGCATTTGCAGGCTCGGGTGATTTTCTTCTGCATTGCACAGGTTGGATTTTTAGAGAGATCAAGGTAAAAGTTGCAGGTTTTGAAATGAGATTTAAGTGTATAAATCAACATATGCACTTGAAAGAATTTTATTTTTGCTCTTCATTATTAGAAATTCCACCATATTTTTGTGGTTGGTATGATTTCTTTCCTTTGTGTGAATGAAATACTTGCCCCTTTTCATGTATCTGTATTTATACATAAGCTATAAATAAAAGTAGATTTGAGGACAAATGCTGTAGAATATTGCCTCAGGATTTAAGCTGAGTTTGTAATATGTTGCTTGAAGGCTCTGGACAATACTGCTTGAACAAAGGAACTCTTTCAATCCAAAAGGGTTTGTTTTTTATAATGACTCTCAAACCAAATCAATATTTGTTTTATTAACCTGATGGGTGGATTCAGTTTAAAGTCTTAGTGTAGTTTGTTTGAAGTGCTTTGTACTTGGAAGTTCTGTGAGAGGTAAACAATACTGAGAGTCACAGCAACAGTGGCCTATTGTATTGAGCAAGTCCCTTTTGTACGGAGGCTGTTGACCACTTGTGTTGTTTTTTGAGGATATCAGCCCATGCTTTTTTTTCCTGACACAACCTCCAGCATTCAAATGTCCCAAAGGTTGGTAAATATTTACCAAGATGCTTTAAAAATATTTTTCTCACAAGTGTTTGCTGGCTCTACTGTGCAGTTTTCTTCTCTTTTAATGCTGTGGTAAAGATGCAGGAGGAGGTGAACAAGATAATTGTTTGCCAACATCAAGAGCAGTGCAGCTGTGCCTGATTATGTTAAATCATGCAATGACGCACCATTTTTTGACATATGCAGCATCTCTTTATTGTAAATTAATCACCCTAAGAATCTATTTTCATTAGTTAGAACATTAATGTTTTGCCTCTTTATGTTTTACATTATTTAGAATCATCATGGACCGAGATGTTTATTTACATAATTAGCTCCATATGCCTTCACTGCATTCAACATATGGCTGCAACTATGCAGGACTCCTGTCCCTTCAAGAAGCTGTGCTGGCCCTGGAGGCAAGCCTGGGAGAGATCCTCTGGGCATCTGCATGAGCCTGCAGTCCTCACCATCTTGAGTGGTGATGTGGCAGCTACTTTGCACCTAACATACACCTTTCCTCTTTAACTGCGTAAAAAAAAGAATAAAATATCCATGCCTGTGATGGCCAGTGATGGCAAAAGCTCACCAGTGGGAGGTTTGTGGGGAGTTTGTGCAGACTGTTCTGCAAAACCCTGGTATTGTCTTAGTTTCAAGGGAGAAGCCTTCTCAAAAGCTGACTGTGGCCTCAATTCATTACGATTTTGAGGCATATGTAGTCCTGCTAGACTTTCATGCTCCAAAGTCCTGAGCTAATCTTCAACATAATGTGAGGTTGAGGTTAAAATCACGAGATTAATAAAAGAAGAAGAAGAAGAAAAAAAAAAAAAAACCCACAAAAAACCCCCAAACAAACAAACAAAACACAAAACAAAACAAAAAACCCCAACAGTTCTGGATTCTTTTATTTTCTTTGATGTTCAAGGCTTCCCATTTCCAAGTCTTTGTTTGAAAATATGAACACTAGAAACTTTGCTTTAAATGAAAGCTGAGAAAAATCCAAAACTGCAGGATCCCTGGGTTCTATGACTTTGACTATGACTTGCCCTGCATTTCAGCTTTGGATATTGCAGTATTTGTAATCCTGGCTCGTGGTCACTTGTTGGTTGTTTCCATGAATGCTGCCATGGGTACACCTCGTAAAGCAGCCATCCTGCTCCTCTGATCCTCCATCTGCTCCTCAGCTGATCATCAAGGGGATGAAGCCTACGTGCTCTGAGCCAAGGCAGGGAAGTGCCAAGTGGAGGAATAAAGCAGGAGCAAGTTTGTAACTCAGCAGGAAGGAAAAATGCAGACCTGCAAGCAGAAAATGTGTGAAAGGGAAATATTAAACAGAGGGCAGGCAAAATTTTAGGAGAAGGAATAGGCAACTTTAACCTGGTGAAAGAGAGACCCACTTCAACTTTTAGTTTGTTTCTGGGAAGTGCCACAAAACCAGCCTTGCTCTGGTATCAGTATTTTCTACATCCTTATCCCAGATTCCATGTGTGTCTGTGGAGAGAATGATTGTACCCAAGTGCTGGCAGTATCTAAGGTATCTGACTGAATTTAGGCATCAGATATAATTTGGGAACGTGGTTCCCCAGTGAATGCTTCAAAACAGTGAAGGGTGCTTAAAGGTGTGCTAGTCAGGGGATGTGCAATTTCCCTGTAGCTGCTGCTTCCTTCTGATTTTATATTCTGTTTCATGGAAGTACTAACTGCGAGTGCCCCAGATCTGCAGCACATATGCCGCGTAGTTAGCAAGGGAACTCAGTATAGCCAGGAGAGCTGTGCCAGCCATCCTCTCAGTAGTGGAGCACTGCTGTTATTTACCAATTTTACTCCCCAAGCCCTCAGGAATTAGGGAAGAATTACTCCCCCTTTCCAAAGGATATCGACACTCAGGCAGATTAAAGACCTTGCTCATGGTTGCACACAAAGTCTGTACTTAACCTGACAAATGAATTTAAGCCTCTAGAGTCCTAATCCAGAACCCTTTCTACTAGAGGAAAGATAACTAATCTGAGCTCTTGAACTCTGTGTGAGAGCACTTTCAGCAGGGCTGGCATGGGAAGACAGCAGCCCACTGTCTGGCCAGAGCAGGCTCCCAGCAGCAAGTCAGCAGAGTTAGAGCTGGGGCGGCCCTCTTTGCTCCTGGTAGTAAAGTGGTGGAATGCACAGACCTGTTATATTTAGCCTTTAGGGTTTTCCCAAGGTTTTCTATCTGCTACCCTTTTGAAGGGCATCTTATCAGCCAGGGACCTGGGACACAGTTAGTGCCCCAGCCATGTTCTTGCTTTATAGCACAATAAAAGGTAAGGGGACTCCACAGAAAGGAGACAGGACTGTGAGCCAGGAAGGAGCTGGGGGTGAGCTGAAATACAGTCTTTCTGTCTTGTAGCTTTGCCCCTAGAAGAGTTTAATATGCAGTAAGTAAAACCAGTGAATTTTGACTCAGTGCTCTGAACCACTTTTTCTATCCTGTACATGGCTTATGTATGAATGCAGAACAGATTTAGTCCATCAATGACTACATATCTTCTCCTCCTCCTCCTCCAACATGTGCTTCATCCTTAAACTTCCAAACTGATCCTCTTTTTGTCCCCAGACTGTAGTTCCTTTGCTCCATTGCAGTGGCTTTGCAGGCTTGGCTGACAGACTGCTACATATATCCACAGAGAAGTATATGCATGGGCAATATGATTCATGTTATGTGAGTGAACCCATCCCAACAGCTTTAAGCAACTGGTAATTTCCCTCAGGCTCTGCCATTTCCAGTGTTTGCCACCCCAGTAACAACAATAAGGCAGCGACACAAAGAATGACCTGTGTTACACATTGACCAGCAGATACTGACCTGGGCTAAGTCTTGCTGTCAGTCATGGGCCATCCCACAACTACTCACAGAGAACACCACAGTGGACTGTAGCACTAAATCCTCTCTCTGCAGTTATACTGAATACCATTCATTTTGGACAATGCACAAGAACTGTTTTTGTTATTCATCACCAAGTCCTCTGAGGATATGCCTTTTTTCTCTCTTTCTTCTGATGATTGTTCTAAAGCCCTTGAATCTTTAATTGGAATGAAAATTTGCTTTATTGCTCAAGAGTCTTAACAATATAGCAGTTTGAATGAAATGCTCAGACAGAGCTCAGCATGCTCCCTTCCACACAGTCCTCAGCCCTCCTCTCTCTCATGTGCTATGCAGATATGTACACTTTTCTTGACCCTTTAAATGTATTCTGTTCCAAGGCTTCCACTCAGAGAAGTGCTGTATAACCCCCACTGCATGAACAGCTACCTTCTCCATCTGCAGCCTGATCCTTTTTCATCATTATTGTCCCATGTATTCTCTCCTTTCCCTAACACCTCCTGCACTGAGGTGCATCCTGCCCCTGAGGTCCTGGCAGTGGTGACTGCCACTGTGAAAAAAAGAGCACAGCACTTGCTTCTCCATGTCTGGGTTTTACTCCTGGTTGGAGTGGGAAGCACGAGGAGCATCTCTTGAATGATAAACTGGTTTGGGCTTTCAGAAAGAAGGACATTTCCAATGGACTTGAGCTTAGTGTAATGAATCTCTGAGTAATTAGTGGTTTAACAAAATAATGATCATTATGGAAAACACATAAAATATTTTCCCTTTTCAAAAAAGTTATTTCAGTAACTCTATATCATTTTATCACCTAGCCTTTAGAAGGATGACAAAATAGTGAAGAGTCCTCATGTCATGTACCTCTTCTCCCTCAACACAAGAATCTCTCATTTGTCAGATACTTACTTTTCCCTTCAAATAAAAAGGAGCAGAAAAAGTTGAAACAAAGATGACTTTATTCCCGTTTTCTGCTTTCTCAATACTTTTTGTGCAGGGCCTAAGTGGGAATAGTATTCAGAAAAAAAAAGAAGTGTTATTGAGTACAAGCTCCTGTTTAAAACAGGATACATTTCAGGCTGCCAAGATGACTTTTACAGAACTAAATACAAGATTCTTAACTGAAAAGGTAAATTAATTTAATATCTTGACAGAATCTTTTTTTTATTATTTATTTTTACAAGGGACTATTCATGCGTGTGCATGATTCCTTAGCCTTACATAAGTGACAGGCTTTTTTGCATCTATAAATATTCAGGTTAGCACAGGCAGGACATTGATTTTACGGGTGATACCGAGTCTTGTATTTGGTGCAGAAGGACAGTTCAGATGATTGGCTCATAATTATTTATTTTTAAATGTGTAATCTGTGTGACTCAAAAGCTGCTTTGTTGCTGGGGACATGGCCTGAAAAAGAGCTCATCAGCTCTTGTTATTTCGCGCAACCGGGCTTTCACCGTGGCGGTGTCGAGCAGAAAGATGAGTCTGCTCGTGATATTTACCCACTTTGGGCTCGTGTTTGCCTAATAAATATGAAAGGGATCCTGTTATCATCGGGCAGGCATTCCGGAGGAAACACTTTGGGAGCCGCAGCCAGGGACCGGAGTGGGGGATGCTGCCTCCCTCCTCGCATTCTCGCGGCTCAGCCGGGGTCTGTCCGTCCCTCCAGCACCATCTAGCGGGACCCCCGCGGGTGCCGGGGGCTGGAGATCCCGGGGAAAGCTCCGGTGGTCTCACCAAAGAGGGTGGATACGTCTGGCTTTGCGGGTGTAGTTTCCCTGGGCTGGGCTGGTACCTGCCCCGCTTGCCCATGGAATCGGCTGGACACCAGGGCTCGCCGGTTCTCCCGCTCGGTCTTTGCCGCTGTTCAGCACAAACAGGGAAAACCACTGTGCCTATTTTTGCTTTGGCTGTCCCATCTGTGTAACACATGTCATGGTTGAGTAAGGTTAAGAGGAGGCATAAATAAAGGCAAATGACCACGAAATCCTGAACTCAGATTTGCTGATAATACAGTTTTGCTACTTATTGCCTGATTTGCTCTCAGCTTTTGGTGTGGCTTTACCATCCTGCTCAACACACACCAAGGCAAACGCTGAGCCTGTGTCCCAGGGCAGCTGTGCTGCATGTGCCCTGGCCAGAGCAGAGAGTGTTTATTTAGAGTTAAAAAGTAACATTTGGCCGGTGGGAAGGGATGATGAGGGAAACACACTGGGGCAGAATGCCTCTGTACGGAGTAAACAGATTGCTTGAACAGGGAGCAGCTCACCTGGGATAGGGTGGCAGGATAGGGCACATGTGCCAGGAGCATATCCAGGGTTATGACTGCAGAAGCAAAGATGCTTCAAAGCAAAAACTGAAAACAGAAGCAGGATTTCCCCTTACCTTAACTGAGGGGCAGTATTGCCTGACGTACATTGTAGAATAGAACCTGGCAGAGTTGCACTGATGTTGCTTGAGTTTTTCTTGACCTGGGCAGGGGACAAGACTGCCTTGTAGCCTCCATGGGGATGCATAACACAGGGCGTGTTCCCAGCATCCCAGGATAGGAGTGCACACAGTCTCCATGCTGATGTTCCACAACTGGTTTCAAAGAAAAATTGTAGTCACTGTGTATTTGCATAAGGCAAAGCTCAGAGACCTTCTGGCAAGCAAAAATAGCAAAACAGCAAAATCTTTCCCCAAAATGCGAACGACCCTTGCCAATCAACTGGTGCGTTCAACATTTAGCCGTAGCTCAAAGAGACCTTCCCAGTGAACCATGTCAGCCCATTAATAACATGAAGATCCCTACTAATAGACTGGTCATAGCTGGATCCTGGGTTTAATGTACTAAAAAGGCCCTCAGGATATGATTAAAAACTTGTAAACCCCAACCATCTTAAGCTGCAACTCCACCACCTCTCTCTCACGCATTTTCTGAAGAAAGGGACAACAATTCAGAACTTTCTTTCAAGTCACATAAAAGTCCAGTTTTCAGTGCATACTATTAGAAACAAGGGCTCAAGTTTATCAGCAGAACAGATAAAATTGTGAACAAGTCAAACTCCCTCCCAGGCATGCCTTAGCTTTCATCATCTGAGGCATGGTTCACACTGGGTGTCTGCTCTATTGGCAGCAACTGTGCCTGGTAACATCAGCTGTCATGTGAGATGCACACCTATCAAGATTAGTATTGTGGAGGGCACCAAACAGATATGATGAACTAATGTTTGACTTTATTTTCACAATGGAATTAGGTCTCAAGTAGTTCTCAGATTTGTGCCTGGTTTAACAGAACAACTCAGCAAGCAGTATCTTCTTCAGCATAACCTTGTGTTAGATTAGAGAATCAGGCAAACAATCTTTTGGTAGGTTATAGATTACCTCATTGAGGTTCCTCATGTTTTGAGACCTTGCCTGATTCAGGCCCACAAAGATTATCAGTTCGTCAGTCTGTTATTTCTTTGTTAATTCAGTAGTAGTTTGGGGAATTGTAAGTTGTCAACTAGAATTTCTACTAAATCACTTCTACCCTGGATTACTGTGTTTTTGCAGATCTGTTTTTTCATTCTGAGAATGAAATTTGCTTCTGAGCGGCTGCCAAACAGGGCATCTGTCAAGAAATTTACATACTGTTATATTTCTGTAGTTCCCTTCTCTATGTAAATAATATTTGCCTCCTGGCATCTTCCTCACAGAACTGATTTCTTCCCTTGCTTTCTTCCCAGAATCTTGGCCATTTCAATAACTGAGACTCACACTGAGACCTCAAAAATATTAATACCCAAAAGCACTAAAATCACAGAACACTGCATGATTAAGACTGTTCTAAAAACTGCATCAACAATCAAAACCAGCATATCTAGAGAAACATCATATTGCTCCAGTTCTGTGTCCCTTCATAATACAACAGATGGAAACTGGAGCAGCACTTGCTCAGCTGATATTTGTATTCTATAGGAAGGTGGAGCTGGTTGGCCAGTACAGTTATGCCCATTCCATTTCACCCAGCACCAGAATAAGGGGATCAAGGGATGTATGGAAGTGTTGAGAAGGTAGGCTCATCATCAGTTTCACCAATCCATATGTAATGCAAAATATCCCATTACCCACAGCCAGCTAGACAGTGCTCCTCTAGCTCAGTTCAGGAAATAGCAGCAACCTGAGAGTCAGGAATTTATAGCCAGC
This sequence comes from Cisticola juncidis, assembly GCA_013400215.1. Classification (NCBI taxonomy): domain Eukaryota; kingdom Metazoa; phylum Chordata; class Aves; order Passeriformes; family Cisticolidae; genus Cisticola; species Cisticola juncidis. The sequence goes on from VXBR01002375.1 coordinate 622,873, forward strand.
TCCCCAAGGATCTCTTTAATCTGGATCCAGGAGGGAATGCATCTCCAGCCTTTATCAGCAGGGTCTTCCCAGGCAGGGTCTGATTTTTGTCTCTGTGAGTGCTGTATTAACGAAATCATATGTACATCTAGGCAGCTAAATAAAACAGGTCCAGGGAGCAAGCTGGACTGCAGATTGCCTCTGCTGCCTAATTATTAGCACACTCCTGACACGAACCAGGGAAAAGCATACATGAGGACTATTCCCAGCTGTGTGGAATGTTGAATGCTGTGCTGTCTGGCTCCTTCCAGCTTCTGTGGTTTGCTTAACTCCATCCATGGCACCATCATCCCAGGCTTTGCATCCTTGAGAGGCTCCCTGGTGCCTATCAGCCCCAGGGCATCCAAGGCATAACCTCGGCACCTCAGTATGAAATCTCAGAAGCCGCAACACATTTTGCACACACTTTGAACTGAAATAAATAGATGAAAAACTGTAATTATGTCTTAGACTTCTGGGCATCTATGGAGCTTACAAAAGACTCTGTGAAGTGCTACATGGTGTGGTTAGGCCACAAAAGGTCTCTGGTCCTGTTTGATTAACTCTATAGTTGAGGGTGTTGGCATAAGAAACAGTGTTGTTATGCTTATAGTGTTTCAGACACTGTAGTGTAAAAACTCAGTGAGCTGTGTAATCCACAAAGAAAAATAGCATCAACCCATTACCATGCCCTACAAAAAAAGTGGAAGGGTTTTGCAGTATAGGTGTTTCTCTAGTTTTGCATAATATTTCCCATGTTAGCTGTCCTGGTAGAGGCCTGTTCTGGTTTCAAATGAAAAGTTACTTTATTGCTTAAATGCACAAATCACAGTATTATCTCTCTATCTTGATGAACTGTGTTTTCTAATGAATACATACATGTTCCATATTAATTGACACTATTGAAGGGAATTGCGTCCTCATATTTTTAAAGCTGAACTGAAAGGCATTCATAATTCATTCTCATCAATTTAGCTTTGCAGAAAAGTAGTATAAGAGACAGGAACTCTTTTGCTTTTTTCATGTCTTTTTGTGGAAGACATTTTTACAGGTGATATGCTGTGAGATACAGGGAATGAATATTTAGAGAGATAAGAAATATTACATACACACACAAAACTGCACTGCTTTGAATTATAGCACTACAAACCCAAACCAAACCCATTGCCTCTTCGTGAAGCTACTTTGGTTTCACAGGACTATTTTTTTCTGGTCTGCTAGAGTACAGACCTGTGAAATCTGAGTAGGCAAGGTACCAAAAAGGGCAAAGGCATAACAAAAAGAGCAGAGCATGTGAGGTAGAAGCACACAGCCAATTTGCTCCATCTGTGTCCACGCCCTGCTGAACATAAGGGAAACTGGAAGATCCCAGCCCAGTGGGAGTGTTCAGGGAGGCCATGTGTTGCATGGTCACAGCAGTAGAAGAGGACAGGACCTACCTCATTTTCAAAGTGTTTAAAAGAACTGGAAAGTTTTTACAGGGCCTCCCTCCCTCTCACTTCAAAATTACTTTATCCAGTTGAGCTCTGAGGGTGAGCAGATGCTGTTGCTCTTTGCATGACATCTCATGGCACAGAAGTTATGCTGAGATTCTCTGAGTGAAGGCTCAGAAGCATGCTTTCTGCTGTTATATAATTATCTTTTTCCTACAGAGGCTGTTTACAGTATATTTACATAGAGTAGTGAACAACTGGCCCTCATTTTTTTTTATAAAAACTCCTGCTTGATCAGATCATGTTAGCAGAATCATTTCAATCTTCTCTTTCTCCTAATTAGTTTATTTTTTCAAAATGGATTTTATTTTTCTGCAGTTCCACTGTATTTCCTATGTATACTCTACAGCAAAAAGAAATCAATTCTTTGAAGAGGTTGCTTATTTCAAGAGGCAAGATCCTTGTTTAAGTGGGCTCCAGTGCATTAAGATCTGAGCTGGATGCTGCTAAGTTAATATTTCCAAATATTACTTGTTCCTCGGGTGTTTAGCAAGGTTTAGGGAGTTGCCATGGAGGTTTATTTACTTCCAGATGAGTCAGAATTATTGAAATATGTCTTTCTGAATCAGAAGATTTTATTCCAAGTTATGAAAGGAGTGCAAGCCTTCCTCTTTGAACAGCAGCTCTACATACAGCTCCCTTTCTGCCAGCTTGTTGTCACTTTGTTCCCAAAACACTTTCCTATTTCAGGTCCTCTTCTGTTCTAGTGATTTTTGCAAGGGTGTCTTCTCTGTTTCTGCAACTGGAATTTGAGGCAATGTGGCTTTCCACCACAGACCTGCTGGAAAGTTTTGAGATCAATGGAAATATTTTGTTTCATTGGCTCTGCTAGCTGTTTGATTACCCACACCCATTATCTGCCACCCTTCAGGGGAATTAGATGCCATCCCTTCTGAATCCCTAGTAAATGTGCAATGACTGGATTGTCCCCTCTCTCTCTGTGCTTTTGGGCTGCCCAATTTCTGTATGACCTCTTTCTTTAGAACTGTCTTGTCCTCATCCAAAGAAATGTAAACAGTAGATTGAAAGAGTGATTTAGGGAAAAATTGCCTTCATGGGCATTGCATCCATGATTACCTTAAAAATATGTCATTTTATGTTACCTTAAAAATAAAGCACAGACCTAAGTGGAGAAAGAAATATTAATAGAAGAGTGATCAAATGTTCCCCTTTCTTCTTCCTAAGGTCTGTGAACTGGAATGCATTTGAAATTCCTCAGCGTCATGTCAACAGCACAAATAAGTGCTCAGACCTGCCACCAGCAGAGCTCCATGCTGTTGTGGGCTTGCAATTGCAACACCTTCCTTTTGTGTTAGGTGGCCTGTCCTCCATCTACAGGAAAGTTTCATCTCCCAGAGCATCAAGGTGTTTAGGGAACAATTGCTGTCTTGTTTATTTTTATTTTTTCCCCACATCCTCTGAACACTTACACTGTCAGAAAAGATATTATCAGTTACTCCCACATCAGTTTATCTCTGTAGTGAAGAGTGTAATTGCTAAGGTCTGTAGAGATACACACACAGGTACAAAGATAAAAATAGTAAGTATATGTCAAGCATAATTATGATAACCTGTGTGCATATTTTCATCTGTGTGGTAAAAAAACAGCACTGAAGACATTTTAGTTGTGGTCTTAACCCAAATTCACTTCACCAGCCTCAGGTTTTTACAGAGCCACTTATCTCTAATTCTGCATGAACTCAAAGCAGGGATTTCCCATGTTACTTTCTGCAATGCCAGAACCACTAATCAAATAGAAAGAGGTCTGATGCAGCCCTATGTAACAACACAACTTGGAATTGCTTGCTTTTGGCTGTGGGAAACCTTGCTCTACCTTTATGAGGAAGTCTAGATGAAAGGAAGAACATTAAAGAGTCTGCAGCTACAGCAAGGTAAAACCTGTGGTACTGAAGGCACAGAAGAGCAGGCACTCAGCTGATGTCACTATTTCCAGAGTTTTTCAATAAGTGAAATTAAATTAACTTCTTTTCCCAAATACAAAGTATTTCAAATTCTCAGCAAGACAGTGTGTGCAGAGGAGTGGTGCTGACTAGAGCAGGTGGACACTCAACTCCACCTCATTAGCATGGATTTTGACTCAACATTTCTTCTCGTTTAACTCCCACCACAGAAGGTTAAATGTAATTTTTGGTTTTCATTCTTAACAAAATGATGGGATAAGGCCTGATAGGAATGTGTCAAGCAATCTGTCTTCAGAGATCATTCCAGGGACGTGCACCTTGTCTGTCTCCTACAGCTTTTATTGTCAGTGACATGTGTTACACTTCTGACATAGTCATGATGTCAAAATTGGTATAAAACCTATTATTGCCTCTTTTTTTGTGTCATGGACTGAACTCAGCAGTGAACACTTTTACTATTTATGCAGAGTCAGATTTATAAGCCTAGGGCAGCTCACAAATTAGTGACAAGCAGTTGTCACTCATATGCAGAGCCAGAAGGACTGAAATATCTGTGGAAGTGTGCTAAGATTTGATTGTGCTTTTTGTTGAAAAGGTATCTCACATCTCAGAAGATTATTTGCTCTTAAAAAGCCTTATTTCTGTCAAAAATCTTGTAGCACCAAAAATATAGTAAATTTTAAAGGAACTGAATGGCAAAGTTGTTATGCTCAAGAAATAGGGGAAGAGGTCACATAAATAGGATCTTGTGATCTGTGATTCTTCCCATTTGCAGCAAAGTGAAGTAAATAGTTAATAGTCCACCAAATGTCTTCCTTCCTTGGAGCAAAGCACTCATTGTGGCACCTTTTGCAGTTTCCTCAAACACGATCTCACTCTGGTGCATGTGTTCAAAGCGTTAATAACAAGAAGCAGATGAGGTATTCATCTTTCATCATATCCTAAGGGATCTGGAGCATTTGGTCTTGTAACACTTGCAGCCTACATGATCTGGGGAGTTGGGACCCTCTAGGTGTTGGTGAATGGGGCTGACCCATTTGTCTTTCTTCAACAGGATGTGACTGACGGGCAGCTCATACAGGTCTTGGCAATTATTTCTCAGTGCAGGCCTCTGCTAGCAGAGCTTTCTGTGAAGATACGGAACATCACAGCCTTAGGTCTTTGCCACCACAATGGCCATTATGTTGAGGTCCTTCAGAAATGGCTTCCTACATGCAGAGTATCATCCAGTTTCTTCTGGAAGCTGTAAGCATGGAGAAAAGCAAGCATGGAAAATTTAGTAACTGGATCCCAGCTGCAAATAGATTTACCACTTACATAGATTGTTAGATTACACAGATTTAAATCAACTTTAGCTGACACTTCTATTGCTTTTAATTTACTATATTCACTCATTGTAATGACTTTCCATGCTGCTGCTAGTGCTAGCTTTGTTAGTGCTTTGTCTTTGTTATTGCTTTTTATTTGGCATCTGAAAAGTACACAAACTTCTGAGCTGTAAACATTAAAACACATTAAGAGAAGAAAAAGACAAACTGAAGATTTATCTTCCACAGCAAAACGTTGTATCACCAGAATTATTGTAAAATTGAAGACAATCAAACTTTTAGTTTGTTTATGCTCTATAAATTAAAAATTGTAGAGAAATTTAAGCTCCAATTGTTCAGATATCTACCTAAACTACCTAACTGAGGAAACATGGCTCCCTCTGTAGTCAGTGAAGAGAAAGATAAAACCTCCCTCGGTAGTGGTTCCAGCCCAAGAGATCAAAACTGGCTTATTATTTTCCATGAAGAGCTAGAAATCCTCCACCATAAATATACATTGCACATTTTGCAATTTTCTAATGTTTTCATGCATCTTTCAATTACTTAGTTTTGCACTTACAGAAAAAAACTTTTAAAAAATATTCATGAACCAGAGAAACTTGCATGCAGAATTTTTTATGTGTTCTAAGTCCAAGTCATGCATAAAGCTTTCTCTTTTGAGAATTTGGATTAAATATTCAAACTTTTAGGATCCTGAGTCAACTCTGGTCTTTGCAACTGAGCCCTATGTCTAGTGTCACACCCAATAATGCAAAAACCCCACAAAGTCTGCTCATCTGTAATATTTTATCTATATGAATAGGATTTCTGGTAACCATTTCACACACTGTTCTTCTGCTTTTTCCACCTTTTCTGCTGATTTGGCATATAAGTATCAGCCTGTTTTCAGTACACACAGAAGAAATTTTGAATATTGATGAGGTTTTCTGGTTTAAATCTAAAGTGCTATATGTAGCCTCTCTTTCTCTCTCTCTTTCTAACATGTAACTTTACACAGAAGTTAAATGGCTCTTTTCTTAAGTGACAAATGTGGCCAAAAGGTTTGAGACCAAATAAATCAAGCAAGGTTGCTTTTAAGTTGTCATATATCTTCTGCAGTATAAGAAAATAAATATTGTATTATCTTTCATGACAATGAAGATACAACTGGTAGGACTGGAGATATGTAATAAAAAAAAAAGAGTGTAACACTTGTCTGCCTTGCTCTGGGGCCAAACACAAGCCCTCTTAGTTTGCTGTTATGTTAGTGGGAATTGCTCATCTGCTGGGTAATTGGCATTGCTCTCAGAAGGCTCTTACTTCTTTCTGTGAGATACACACACACACGTGTAAACAAACTGGGTTTTACATTACTAGGATTTATTTTAGAAGGTATTTTCTCTACAGTATTTGACAAGAAATGAAAGAAAAATTTCCCAATATTTCTTTGGAGAATTTCAAGGTTTTCAAAACCTGTAAGAAAAATGGTATTTTGCACTTAAAAGTGTGTTCAGGTTTTCAAAAAACATAAAAAATATATAGAAGCAGTATTTTTCATTAAAAAGCATCTGTCCTTATTGAGACATATTTTGTTTGCTTGTTTATTTTCTTTACTTGTCAATCTGACTCTGTTTCAGGATGTTCTTTTTAAGAGATTACAAAATTGCATAGAATGATTCCTATCATTCTCGTAATGCTTTTCTGTGCAATATTACTGATTTCAGCACAGCATTTGCTATTGTGATTAAACTGAGAGGAGAAGGCATATCCTTCTTGCAACATATGCTTTATCAAATGCATATCTTAAATTTATTTCTTTCACTAACTGAATCAACTTTGCTGATTCATAAATTTTTGTCCAAGCCCAAACAAATCTCACACTTATCCTATCAGAAATGTTGCTCTGCTCTAGGATTTTTAAAATCATTATTCATTAAAAGAAACAATTAATATTAGTAAAATATGTTTTAGTAACTAATGCTTTAGAAATCGTTCTTTCTCCATCAGAGTTTATAACTTAAGAACAGAGTTCACTCATTTCCAATGTATCTTAAACCTTGTTTTTTAGATTACTGCAAATTCATTGAGGAATAAAAACAAGGGGGCATCAGAAGCTAATATTGGTAATGAGAAGGATAAAAGCAGAAACACAGCAGCAAATACTTTTCCTGTTGAAGTGAGAGATTTGAAACTTTCCTCAGCTTGTGAGAAATATCAGATTTCCCCCTCCTTGTCCCCACCCTCCTACTGAGATCAAAAGACAATATTCCTGCCTCTTTGCAAGCACTGTGCCATCTGCACAGCTCCATTTGCAGGAGCAAAGTCCGACCCACCCTCTGTTCCCTCACTTAGATGTATGATACAGTCTCTGCTGCCAGAGACCTGATGTGGGCCTAACAAATTGTAACCTGTCCCCTGTGCTCAGTCCCAGCTCAAACTAAGTCAAACATCAAGATCACAGTCAGTGTTTCGAGGCAAAAATGAGGGATGCATGCTGATTTTTTTTTTAGTACACAACTGTAGTGGACAAAAATGCTGTTTATTAAATATTTGTGACCTGATAGAGTTATCTATTCTCTTCCTATACTGCTAAAGGTGATATGTATAGGAAGCCACTTGAAATGTTCTTAGATGGTGGCCTCTCTGTCAAATCCAAGCTTCCCATGGGTATTTCCAGCCCTGGTGGTAGTGCTGGGAGAAGATAGATGATGCCTCTCTCAAAAAGTTATGGGCCAAATCAGTTGGAGGAAAGAAATTTTTAAAGGAAGTAAAAATTGTAATTGACAGCTGAGGAACCACATTTTCTCAGATGGCCAAAAGTCAGAACTTCACATTTGGAAAAGAGGATTCTCCTGTTTCTCTAAAGAAAATACCTGCAAGTAAAATTATTCAGACAAAATAGAAAAGAAAAAAAAATATTTGAGACATAGATTAAAAAAAACACGAAACAAATTAAGGAATTTCAGAGCAATCTGTATAACTTAGAAGCTAGAAATTTAAGAATTACTGGTGAAAATGTATTGTTTCTAGAATATACATTTCTGGTAGAAATAACTCAGGCATGATTTTGTCTCTTTGGAATCAACTTATTGTGGATATATTGAAAAGTGTTTTTAATAATACAGAAAGAGGGAAAATGCTTAGAAATTATTTTACTCTCATGTGGGAGTTCAGACAGTATTTCACTTCAGTGCTGGGAAGATCCAAATGACGTCATCAGCTGAGGGTGAAACACTTTTCACTCCAAGCAGGAAGTCTGAATGTGGGCATTTTTAGTCTGCAGTTTGGCCACCCTGCTCTTTTGGTGACTGTAGGGCATCTCTCCATGTTTTTTAATGCCATCGGTCACCTTTTGTTTATATGTGATTCCTTCCTGATGTTTGGGCTGTTGGAGGTCTTCCCATGACACTGCAGGCTCTCAGGTCAGATATTCTCTTTGCCTCAGTGGTTTACTGTCTTGGTAAACCCACACTATTTCCGATTTCAAGTTCTAGATATTGCCCTTTGATGCTTCATAGAGGGAAGTTCAAAACCCTGAAACCCTTCTATGCTGCATTTCTTCCTGTGATCATGATACAGGTTTTGTGTTCGCTTGAATTACAGAGAATGTGTATATCTACCTCTTAGAAAGTATCCCAAAAGTGTGGATGTCAGTAAGACCAAGACATCCAGGTCACAGAAGTACAGCCTTGTCCAAGGTCTTGCAGTGGAGCTCCAAGTCTGGAGCTTGGAGCTGGTTTTGGAAGAATGAGGTCATTCACTATCCCTGCACAGCAAAAATGGAGCAGTCTGTTGTTCTTTATAAAGACTGCAGAGCCAGGCCACAAACAGTCAGGAAATGCCTCTTGCTAACAGCAGCAACAGCTCTGAGCAGGTCTGGAGGTGGGCTCTATGGAACTGCAGCGCTTCCACTGTGCCTAGCCAGAATCTGCTCTGACTCAGCTCTCCTGAGCCAGGTTTGAAGCTGTAACAATCCTCCCTGCTTTTCCCAGAAGCAGAGGTATGAAAGGTGATGGAATAAGTGGATCAAGCCTTCAGGTGGTCTTGTGCATCCTAGTCCAATACAAAATACATGAATGCTGTTATGGCAGGTATTTTCAGATAGATGCACTTTGCCTGTACCTCTATTGCACAGAAGCTTCTTCCACACCAACAGGGAGAAAGTCTTGTCTGCAACCTGGTCTCTTGCCCCAGGCCTAGCTGAGAATACTAGAGGTACAGAGAAAGCAACACTCTGTATAAATAAAAATAAAAATAAAAATAAAAATATTAAAAAAAATAAACATGTAAAAATGTAAAAATGTAAAAATAAAAATATAAAAATAAAAATATAAAACACACACATAGTGCTCAGCACACATGCTGCCCAGTTCTTTAATTCCACATGCCCTGTTGCAAACATGGGTCTGTGCTTGGTATATGCTATTAGCCAGTTAAACAGGGGAAGTTCATCACTGGGGTTGTACAAATTGTCTTTTGAATCAGTAAGAACAGAAATAAGCTGCCTCCATTTGAAGAGACTGTACAAACTGCCCCTGTTCATAAAGCTCTTTAGAATACAGCATCTTCAGCTACGAAAAAAAAATGCCGTAAGTTTTTTACAACACAGGCGAGTGAAAAAAACAGTATGAGATTTGGTACTTTGGTTTACTTCTCTGCTTCAGATAAATGGCTGGAGCCAGAAACATCAGAGCACTGTGAAATAACAGATTGGTAAGAAGCTGAACTCAATGCTGCTGGGCAACACTTCATATAAAACTCTTTCCAAGGAGATGATGATGCCTGCCTGTGCAATGGAAATGTCAAAGTGGCTTCACCTGTATGGGCTACTCTTGGGTTAGTTAAGGGAATGAGATCAACAAGCAGTCACCTAAAATCTGCTATCGTAGTCTTCAAGAGAAATTCATCCTGCTCCACCCGTTCAGAGCTGGTGTTGTTCATGGAGCACTGCAGTAAGATCATTTATTGAGCAGCACACCCTGCCTGCTGTGCTGTGGCCAGAAGCTGTGTGCTCTGCTGCAGCACTCTCCTTAGGTGACACTGACATCTATATCCTGCAGGACCCAGAGCTGGCTCCTTACCCAGCCTGTCTTCCCCACCACCTCTCTTTGGTGCTGGACACCAGTGAAGAGCAACACTGTTGTCCACCTCCAGCACTTGGCTATAAGCCACAACACATACACATATTGTGGGACTTTTTTATCTTAATGGCATTTTTCTAATGTGCCAACAGGACTTCCGAGCCTTCAGGATACATGGAGTTTTATTTTCAAGTTCATTTCAAATGGAAAACTTAGCTCTGTGTTACACTTAAAGGAAACTTTCCTGTAGGCCAACATCTGGCTTTTAAAAAATGTGCCCAATAGTTTTAGCCCAGAATCCTCTTTGAATCGCTTTTTCTTGGCTTTTGATGTTTTACCTTCACTTAGCTCCACCACCATCCGCAGTCCTTTCTGTTTCCCCAGGGGAAGGCAGAACAGGACTCAGCCTGTTCTCCTCAAGAAACAGAACAGGAAACCAGCATACTAAACTCTGATTATTTCTCTGGCTCTGTGTATTTCCTGAGAGATCTTGAAACAGAGTCATACACACAAGTTACTTAGCTAGAGGTGAGCTATGAAGATGATTAATTAAAAAAAAAAAAAAAAAGTTGTGGAGGGAGTGAATGAAGATGGCACGTGATGAGTTTTGTAACAGCAGACTGTAAAACGCTACTATTTTTTAGGATACATCCAGGTGTATATTACAATCACAAAACAAGTTTCTGTGCTTTAGGCTGGTCTACTTGCTGTGAAAGAGAGCATTTGACAGCTTTTGCTCTGTGAATGGGTCTCTTGGCTTTTGGTGAAATCCAGGCAGAGCAGCTGCAGATAAGTCACCAGACAAGCCTGCCCTTAATCATTGTGATATGACCATGGATGGGCATTTTGGGAGTGCAAAACACATAGCTAAGCAACACATAGTTGGTTTTACTGGTTGTTGTGTATGCGTGTGAATCCTTCAGAAGAGTAGCAGCTGAAAGGGTTTGATTCTCTTCCCATTAAAAATAAATTGCAAAAATTGTATTGATTTCAGTGCAGGAGGATTGGACCCTTATCCTTCAAGAGGATATTTAATATATTCCATTACTAGCATCTTCATGGGATACAGCTATACCATGCTGCACACAGAGCTATATATGATACAGCTCCCTCGGGCTGCTTGACAATATGCTCTCCACTTCAGAGACTAGTACATAAATACAATTCACATGCTCTGTCTTTAATCATGCCACAGTTTTGTCAACCACATCACATTTTTCTGCCTCAGGCTGCAGTGTGTGCTGTTAACGCGACTCCGGACTCAGGTCAGAGAGTGCAGGGAAAGCACTGCATTCCTTCTGTTTTCATGGGACTTTCCTGTCTTTTCGTGTCCTGAAATTAACTTGCCCCATTCCTATTTTGGCTTTATTATTAATATTATTATTATTATTGCCTACCACACAACCTCTGTTTAATGTAAATATAATGTAATTTGTACGATTCATTCTACTGTATTTTTTAAACAAATGTAAAAAATGCTGAATTGTAGGAAGAAACCTCTGTAGCATATGATTGTTCTGAGTCAGTGAAATCCACTCATTTTCTCAAATTGTCACCAGACCTTCTTTCTCAAGTTTTCTTCCAGAAGATTTTCAACTTGTGATTCCTTAAAATTGATTGAAAATTATCACAGGTTGAAAACTTGATTAATCTTGAGAATTAACAAAGAAAAAACCTTAGTCCCACTTACAAAAATATTTTTCCCAGTTATAGAGATTTCCAAATGTAATTTCATAAAAATGGAGAGGGAAGGGGAACAACCATGAATATCTCTTTTGTATTTAGCTAACACCAAACATCCTGCAGCTGGAGAGGCTGGATGGTGTATCAGGTCAGAGGTTCTTTGCTGCTCCCTATCTTTATGGGCAAGGTTTCTCCCAGGATGTTGGTATTATTCTGGGATTTCCTTCCCTCTCTCTCTCTGGACTGATTTTTGCCATAGACAAAATTACACAGCAATGAAGTAGATAAAAGCTGACCAAGAGCACACAGAAGGCAATTCAGCTGTAACTGCAAATCCCTCTTCCTCCCTCCTTGTTGACTGACCCCACCCATTAGAAAAGCTTTTGTCTAAGAAAAGCAAAATCAACATAAGACTATGTTTGTCTAGTTTGAAGACTAGACAGGTGACTTGCTTTGTCTCCATCAGCAGCAGTAGCTGCATGAACAAAGAGACTGCTCAGCTTCCTGTACTTTCTGGATTCAAAATGGAGAATACCTTACAATAACAGTTACTTCTTTCATCTTGGACTCACTTCATCACAGAGAAAACATAGCTTTAAAAAATCACAGTGTCTCTGTCTTGGTTTTTTTGTAAAAATTTAGTGGCTTGCCTCTAATGTTTCTAACACATAAGCATTTATTGCCATCACTGTAAATCTTTTAAAGCAAAAGAGATTGAGAAATGTTAATGACAAAGGGGAGAAAGGGCTTGTCTTTGAGAAGCTTCTTTCTCTGCTGGACATTAAAACAAAATTAAAAAGTCAAACTGGTCTTCAAATCATGCAACTGAAAGGAGCTCAGGCACCAGGCAGGCACACACAGCCACATCCTGGCCTCCAAATATAGCTTACGTTGTACCATCCAGAGGAAGATGGTGACTGCATCACGGCAGAGCTTCGCTCTGCCCTTGTTGCTGTGCTTTGCTTGAGGAGGCCCTTGGGCCCGTCTGTGTGCGTGGTGTGGTGGGACCAGAGCTCTGCGGGGATGGGCAGGGCCCTGCCTGGCTGCCCAGCTCTGCCTCGGGCTGGGCCAAAGCATAAGAGGAATGTGTTAGGGACATTTTATCTCCTGCGGTGGGGTCAGCTTAATAGAGAGTGATTTCTTGAGGGGTGAATTTTTCCTGGATGATTTGAGGTGTATGTTCAGCCCCACCACTCTGTGTTTGTTGCAGGAGCTTGACTTTATTTAATCTGGTATAAAGAAACTGGAAGGGAGCCCAAGGGAGCCCCTAGCAGCAAGTGGAATATGTATTGGTGTTGTTGGCCATGGTTCCGAGCTCTTAATGAGAAGGGGTGCAGAAAGGAAGCTAGGGAGCTGGTGGACAGTGCCTTACGCAGCAAAATCCAAGCAGCCATGGAAATGTGGTACTGAGTATAGCAACAGAAATAGGGAAGTCACTAGTATTGATGCTAACTTGTGTATTTTTTGCAGTCAGAGCAAGGAAACATTGGAACAGGGTGCCCAGAGAAGTAGTGGAGTCATCATTCCTGGAGGGATTTTGCAGGCATGGTATCATGATTTATTGGTGTATTTGGCAGTGTTGTGTTAATGTTTGTACCTGATGATCTTAAAGGTCTCTTCCAAACGAAATGATTGTATGATTACATGACTTTGTGCTGCTTCTTTAGGGATATGTTATTCACAGGGAGAGAAAGGCTGGCCAACAGAGCTTCAAGAAACCAGTCCTAACCCCATCTGCAGCTTCTAGCTCCTGCAAGGGGAGACCTGGCAGAGCTGGGACAGCCACGCCATTTACCTGTGAGCTGCTGACTGCCTCAGGTGGCTGCAGCCCTAGTGCTGTGGCCCTGCCTTGCTCTACCACTGTCTGGCTGGTCTGGGTCAGCAACTGATACTCAGGCAACTGAGTATCATATTAATTTCCTTCACTGGTGACATGACTAACAAAGCCTTTCAGACATCTTTGCTGTTACAAATCTCTTCCCTGGTGGAGAGAGAAAATGTCCTTATGTGAATACTGGACAGTGCAGTGGGTCTTGTCTCTAAGCAATACATACATAAGTTCATTAAGTCCATGCTGTCCTGATTTCTCATTCCTCACAGATAGCTCAGCATGAGGTGTAAGCCTCTCTTTCTGCTCTAGGCACTCTGTGGTCTGATTACAGCCATGCAGTACCACATCCCCCTCCCAGAAGACAGCTGATGGGACTGCAGTTGTTAGTTCAAACCCTGAAAGCTTTGGTTTGGGAGAAGCCACACAAAGACTTGCAAGAAACAAAGGGGGAAAATACCACAAAATACTGTGGAGTAAACAAGTTCTGGTTTGCAGAGGCTGACTAGAGACAGCTCGGCAGAGGCACTTCCTAAAGTCACAAATTTTCTTTGCTGCCTCTGTGTGTGACTGTTTCCTGAAGGACCTCAAGTATTGTCATGGACTCCAGATGCAAGACAATAGATCATATAATTAAATACCCAAACCAAAAGCATATCACAGCTGCTAAATTGTGTAGTTAACACCAAAATTTAATATTTTTACATCAAAATTGTCACTTGGTTAGAGAACCTCAGGTACAAACACAAGAACAGCCCCTTCTGCCAGGCAAGGCAGGTTTTAGGAGCTTAACTACGGAGGTCTTCATGTTGATTAGGCATCATGTGGGAGAAAGATAAAAGAAGTCATTTTTATTTTGGTAAAATATGTTGGCATTGGCATTTTTTAATGCTTGTGTATCACTGTGAAAACATTTCATTCTCAGTTTAGTCCCAGTAGTACAATATTCATAAAACCCGGGGGGGAGGGGGGGGGGCGGGGAAAGAAAGTACCCTGTTATACCATAAAAACTAAGTAGGATGTGGCATTTTGTGTAAAACAGCAAGATGGGGTAGGAAAAAACCTCAGTATTAATTCTAAAAAGGGAGCAGTCACTTGCTTGAGATGCCCTGATGAAACAATGGAATTTTTTGCATGAACAGCTGCTCACTGGTGTAAGCAGAGGTTGCTGGACTTGGCCAGTCAGTACCAACTGAGCTTTGTCAAAAACAAGGCCCAGGCATAATCTTCAATATATCCCATGAGGACCCTTTCTTATGATTTTATCTATGTGAAATTGAAAGGAAACTCATCTAGAAATAGAGACTGACATGTCACATCATGACATTAGTGCAGCATTACATTTCGTGGCCCATGTTCAGTGCAGCCCTCGAGTGATCTGTTCCAATAATGCAGATAACAGCCAGCAGGATGATTCACCCATCAAGCAATAACGAGCAGCCATTGCATCACCTTCTGTTGTTTATTGTACCCTTAGGCTTCTCAGAATACAGTTGCCTTGATAAAAAGATAAAAGAAAGGAAATAAAACTTGGGTGAAAGAAAAATCTTATTAAACTGAATCTACTTCTTGTCTCCTCTTTCTCTGTTCTCTTTAAAGCTGTTATTATTAATAGGGTTAGACTAGACTATTAATAGGGTTTGATAGTGAACAATGTCTGAATGAGAACCATTGCTTGCGGAGCAACACCTCGGAAGGCTCTGGATGCTTTAGTCAATGAATAGATGAGACTCAAAGGATGTGGGATGGATTAGAGCCAAGACCAGCCCAGGAGAGAAACAAGTACATTATGGGCCAAATTCTAAACCCTTTGTTCCACATATTTGGATTGTCCAGAGGTCAGTCAGAACTCTGCCAGCATACGAGAGCTGAGTAAAACCTGAGTGATCCCCACAGGTTTGAAGCTATAATAATGTTTATGTCTCAACCTCCTCTCAGAGTTCATAATCAGAATTAATTAAATATACCTCAGGGCTTCTATGTAAGAGTAAAATACTCTTACTCCCACTATAGAGAGAGAGGAAACCAGTCCTTGCACAGGAAGGCTTGGAATTTCTTCTGGCTCTGGATCTTATTTCAAAGGATTTTGGGTGGTCAACTGGACATCAGATTTAGCTGTGACCACAAAGATTTAGTTGTGACATTGATCCTGTGGCTCAGTTTTCAGGAGCTCAGACATCTTTCAGCTCCCCATATCTTCAGACAAAAATGCTGCTTAGAGATCCATATGCCAATATTCTATTATCTTCTATTCCATTCTTAAGAACATGGGGTAAAGCAGTAATCTATTCAGTAGACAGTCAATGTAAATGATGGTGAAGATAGCTGCTATACTTAATTTACGTGAGGTAGGCACCAAGTGCAAATTTAGCAAGAAATACAGCTAATGTGTTAGTCTCAAAGGCCACCAATATGAAGTCCTCTCAAGTCACCAAAGAAATAATTCAACAAATTCATTTAAGTAGGTAAAACAAATACATTGATCTGAATGTAAAACAAGGTGCCAGACTTTACTCTGGGAGGGAGCACTGACAAAGTCTTGGTCATAGAAATCGTACACTGTGTGCATATTCCCTTCATATAGACCATATAGCTCCAAAAGCATATGAGTGCACACACTTGTAAGACTTTCTTGCTAATTCTTATATTAATTTCTTTGTATTATTCCTAAAATTTCACAGAATTAAATCACTCACCCTTTTTCCTAGACTAAATCAAATTTGTAGCATTTCTACTTTTCTGAAGTTCTCATGGTTTCTCCAAGTTTTCTGTGGTACACTTAAAAGTAGCATTTGGTTTAGAATTTGTGACATTTTCACTTTATTTTTTTAATATATCTAGATTATGCCTTAAACTCTCACATTCATTTAGCTGTCTAAAGTAAAGGAAAAGTTACAAACTTTTGCCCCATGTCTGAGACAAGGCTTTCCTTATGGCAAAATGACCATCAGGAGGAAACTAGCCAGACAGTCTGAGTGATGACCTGGAGGGATGATGGTAGCCCCTCTGGGACAATGCTTTTTCCTGCTCCTGGAAGTCCCTCCTATTTCCACATTGGCTTCTGCATCCGGTACTTTACCAGGATTCTCTTTCACATCAAAGCATCTCTCCCTGCACTACACATGTAGGGGCACAGCCTTAGTTTCCATGGGAAATAGTTTTATCCCAAAGGAAAGGGAAAGAAATGTTTGGTTTAAACATGCTTGACACTCCCCCTTCTGTATAAGGCACTCTGTTGTTGCACTTTTTCTGGTCCCTTGGGGTATCAACATGCTCTTTACCACACTTATGCTTATTTTCTTAGTTGAGGTGTTTAGAAGGGGCCTTGGGGAAATTTTGCTTTCATCCACATAGGTTAAATAAGCATCATCAGGTTGAGAGCTTGCTAAATTAATTGCACCAAATTATATTTTGTTGATTTCACCCCTAGGATGAGTTGGTCCCAGTTCTACCATTTAAAAGAACTTCATTATGTAGACAATGTGGAATTTGTGTTTCTTTCCTAAAGTTATTAGAAATACCGAGGGAGCCATGGCATGCATGATAAAGCTGTTGTTTAGCTTAGTGAACAGTTCCCTGAATTTATGTGGGATCCATGAATTTTCCTGGAAGAGGAAGACAAGGATATGTTTTTGATAAAGATTTCAAATCAGATATGAGTTGCTTACTCTGTATTTTTTTGAGAATTTTGTGCAACTTCAGTCAGCCCACAGAAGAAAAATAAATCTTTAGAAATGAGACTGCTCATGAGTTGAGTGTTTTTCTTGAATAAACAAGCTACCAGCAAAAGTTGCAAGCTTCATGATAGCAGCTTCAACATCTTAAGGATATTGAGGTGATGAGGTTTGTAGCTGATACCAATCTATAAAACAGATGGGCTTTTTAGTGCACCATTCCTTTTCTAAGCTTAGCAAAAAGACAATAGTGTGTTTCTGATTTTACTCTAAGTGTGGGACCACTTAAAACTACACAAGTGTTTGCTGGTAGCCATGACTGATACCAGGGAGGAAACACCCAGTGCTTTTCATGGTCAGGATTAAACTAAGCTTGGACACTCTAACCACACATGTTCCTCCTTATCCCAAACACAAAACATGTAGTTTGGTAGCTCAGTTACTCCTTTTTTTGAAGTCTCCTGAATTTGTTTGTTTTTCAGCTGTTGATGCCATTAGTTCCTCCTGTATTTCTCTCTGTTGGCATGTAGTTTCCTTAGGTTGGTTGCTCATGCCTTCAGGGTTGCTGGGTCTCTTCCACAACAGGCTCTTTGATTTTGCCTCTCTTTGGTGGGGGGTGAGTTTTTTGATTATTTGAAGTACTTTGAATGCTGACTTTAATTACATTGTCTTGTAAGAGGCTCTTCCACAAGGGCTGCTGACTGCAAGGCCTCTAGCTGTCTCAGTAGCTGTGCTGCTGGGTGGAGAAAGTGCCACAGAATGCATGTATGTGTTTCATAAAGACAGTAGCCACTGAAGTACAAAACCGATAAATTGCCTTCAAGAATGTGAGACTTTGTGTTGTTTTATTATATATGTGTATAAATATATATATATATTTATCAGTGCTAACAGAAACTAAAACGCTTATGTCTACCATGGAAAAATCCTAAATCTGGAAACAGATCTCTAGCATCTCACTCAGACGTGTGGCATTTTTCTTAGCAACAGATTGTCAAGCAGGGCCCAGCAAAGCTGAGGATGTAGATGAATTGGAGACTGTCCAGAAGAAAGCGACAGGAATGATAAAAGCTTTATAAAACATGAGAGATGAGGAAATGTTAAAGAAACTGAGTTTGTTTAGTCTAGAGGAGAAAGACTATGGGGGAAAACGTATGAGTTTTTCAATATGTAAACAATTGCTTTGAGAGGCCACTGTGAGAAGGATAAAAATAAATCAACATCATTTACAAGAAAAAAAGTTAAGCTATGCTTTGGGAACTAGGTTTTGTCTGGATATCAAGCCCTTTAATTGGCAGAATCGAGAACAGGTTAGACCAACACCTTATAGGGAGGAGATGGATAAACCTTATTCTGACTCATAGGAAAAAAGGACAAAATGACTGCAGGAGATTCTTTCCAAGAATTCCAACTTTATAAATTTATGAAGAAGGACTTTGAAGGGAAAATATTTGAGCTGGGTAGATGTGTAGTTGCTTTTTCTAACTGGTAACTCCAGTCACCCTGGTGACTTCACACTTAACAGTAAGAAATGAAGTCTTTCCTGTGTCAGCTTTTCTGGGAAGAGCTTTTAAAGCCATACAGCTACTCTATTTAGCAGAAGTTCCCATTCTTTCCTCTTTGTTCATCCTCTTAACTTTCTGCCATAAGATGTAAAATACTCTTTGGTCTCATGTTTGAAGGGCTTGGAGGAGCCTCATTCAGCTTCTCCCACTGGTTTGAAAAAAAACAACCAATCTGCAATCACAACCAGTCCAGCCTTTTCTCTAAGGAAAATGGTTCACAGTGCCATAGTGGGATAATACAGTTGCACATTTTAGGTATCACACCTCAAGCAAATTTTTCTGGGCCCTCATTGCCACCCTGAATAAGTTTTCAATACACATTTATGGGATGTTATGCTATTGGGCTTGTCAGTGGGCTCTAGCCACCATTGTGTAGTCAGATTTATAGCCCTGTTTTCTGTTCACAAGAAAAGAAGGAGTGTGGTGTTTGCTGTGCCTGAATAATAGTGGGATTAAAATCATCTGGGGAAAGGTGCCTTCTGACCCAGCCAGCTGCTGGGTCAAGTGCAAAGTGGAGGAACAACTGAAAAGACTGAATGTTTTAGTAAGGGTTTTAAAACCATTAGAAAACATTTATACAGCAGAGGAGGTAAACAAGGAACCTTTAGAAAATGTCTTACTGTGCTTTTTACCTTCAAAGTATTTTTCAGGGAATGCAAATTAATTTATAATTAATTGCTAATGGATTTATTATTATCAATATTGATTTCACTTGACAAGGCAAGACATAAAGTTAACAAGTGTGAGGCATTGTGTGCAAAACATGAAGTACCTCCAGGTTCACTGCCATGCCAAGTAGGTTGATCAAGAGCCAAGCTTGCAAAATGTGGCATCAGGGGACCCCTTACCGCCAGTCTGCCAGAGAGGACAAGAGTCCTGGAGGCAGAATTGCCATCAAGAGAGGAGGCTTAAGTAGGCAGCCTTGAGCAGTCCATGGGGGTGGTAGTATACTTCTGAGATTAAATCCTATGTGCCTGAATAGAGACAACTTCTCTCTACAGTATCTCTCAGCATTCTGTTAATTAAAAAAAAAA